>JARHVA010008461.1:235000-282500 GCA_037957365.1 Torreya grandis
ATTTTATTCATTAATTTATGGGACTAGATATCTAATATATTTTTAGTGGTTTTTATTCCCCATGAGGATTTCCCACTTACATTATGTGTTCATTCTTGCTATGTGTATATTTTTAGTACTGTGTTGCTAGACAAGTTTATATTCCTCATATGATGATGTTCATTAAAGAATGATTAGAAGGTTTGGTTATAATTTAAATTATAATTAAATGAAGGATATTTATTTATCCCCAACTATTAGTGATCTTGATTTCAACATCTATGTGACCTATCAGAGGAAGTGTTTATGAAAGTGGTGCACTATGATTCAGCCAAGGTGATATGGGATAAGTTGAAGACTATCTATGAAGGAGACACCAAGGTGACTATGGATAAATTATAGACTCAAGGAAGGTAGTTTTAATGTATGATTATGAATTAAGATGAGATAATTCCATTGTAAATGTTAAGGTTTGATGAAGTGGCTAATATCATTAGAGGATTAGGAGAAGAAGTGAAAGAGTCTATAGTTGTTCAAAAGGTATTGAGATCACTAACTCATAAGCATGTTTCTAAGGTATCTATAGTAAAAGAGATAAAATATTTGGAAAAGTTATAAATGGATGGGCTTTAGGTCATCTTTACTACCTATGAGATGAGAACAAATGAAGGAAGACATCCCAAGAAGAAAGCAATGGTCAAAGCTGAGAAGTCAAAACCCAAGAAGGTCAAGGATTAGTTATGTTTAGATGTTGATGATGATGAGCTGATGTCCATGTTTTCTAGGAAATTAAGGTTTGGATCTTGGAATTACAAGGGTAAGTTTCCTTTCAAATGTGTAAATTATGGTAATATTGGTCACTTTCATCTGTCTTAACAAGGATAAGACTGAGCATGATGAAAAAAATGATGAACATCATGATGATGATAAGAAGGTCTATAAGCCTATAAAAAACAATAAAGATTTTAGGAAATATGAAGATAAGAAAAGGTCATTCAATAATAAGATAAGATTTCATACCAAAGAAGATACTAACTCATCTAATGTAAGTGACATAAGTACATCTAATAGTGATGATGACAGTAATGACCATGAATATGACAATAATGAGAAATTATTCATGGATTTAGAAATATATAATGAAGGTTTATCAAAAGAGAAAGGCCTTATATTAGATAAAGAAGAGGATGAAGTGAACCTTGAGGTATAATTGGTGAGTTCTCTAGAGGAGTTAAAGTTCTAAATAAGGAATAATCACAAACTAAGATCAGTAGTTAAGGACTATAAAGAGCAGATTGGTTTATTTGAAGAGATACTAAGTAACACATCCAACTAGCATGATGAGTTAGGTTGAAAATTATATGGAGATAATCAGCTCTAGCCTAAGGTATAAGGAAGAAGAATGCACTAAGTATGAATTAAAAATAGAGTCCTTAAAGTTAGAATAAGATCAAACAACTAGAAAGATGAAAACTGATGAGAGTTTTGAAAAGATAAATGAGGCTCTAGATGACATCTTGAGTAGTTAGAAGTCTACAAGTGATAAGATAGGTCTTGGTTTCAAATAATACCAAAAGGAGGTAAATCAAGTCAAGGAGAAGGATAATGAATACAAGAAGGTCAACATGAAGAGACAAATCAAATAGACTAATGCTATGAGGTATGTTAATTCATTCAATGGTTAATTTTTTTCATGTAATCAATCTGGGCATAGAGCAAGAGAGTGTAAAATACCTTCTAAAAATGAATATGCATAGGACTATGAAAGGAATGGTTAGTCAAGAATTATGAATGAGGTTGTTTTCTATAATTGTCATAATATGGGACACATTACAAGATTTTGTCCTAATAAAGTAAGAAGGCCATCAAATCAAAACAAGAGGATTGAAGCCCCTAGAGTGAAAGAGAGATGGAAAATGAAGGTATGGAGACCAAAGATATTAATGGTGAGTAATGGTCAATCTAAAATCCTAAGTGGATTGTTTGCTATGGTAGAGAGTACTTTAGATTTGAAATCAAGTCAAGAATGTCTATTATCATCTCATATTATTTATCAAACAGTTGATGAAGAGGTCAATCCTAAGGTGCCAATCCAAACTAAAGGATATTTAATCTTTTGAGAGCATGGAAATCTAGGAATATCTTGAATTTGTGTTGTTTTAGTGCCCTATGGAAAGGGGTAACTCCATTAGGATTAATGGAGACACTATTTAGTTAGTATAAGAATGGTGGTTGCTTGGTTTGAGGGGTAGTTATTAAGTTTATTCATAAGCTCCAAGTGTAGTTGTTAACAAGCATAGAAGGTGTAAGAAAATTTTTTCTATGCTTCTAGTGGTTGGTATTTGAGCATGATTTGTATTGTAGATGGTTTGATAATTATGTTTATTCATTTGGTGATCTCAAGTTTTGAATAAAATGGGAGAATTACTATTTATTTAGTTAATATTAGGTGTTTGGTATCTTGGTAATTAATCTTGAGGTTCAAAGTTAATTTTAAGATTATGCTTGGTCTAAGGGTGATCTTGGTAGCTCTGAGTTCTTTTGTGGTTTTTTAGAGTAATTGCCAAGGAGGGGGAATGAGTGATTCCAAAAGTTACATTGTGTACGATCATTTGTCATTAAGTCCAAATGGGGAGAAAGTTTAGTAAGGGAGATTAACCATATTATGGGAGATGAGAATGATTAGATTGAAGAATCTTTTGTCATCAATGACAAAGGGGGAGTTTATTGGCATGTTGTTGTCATTGACATCAAAATGGTGCATCTTGTGAAGGTGCATGGTGAGTGATCATTGAGGTATGTGATAATGTGAGTTTTTAGTTTTCATTGATGTCATTGAGATTTTCATTAATGTCATTGAGGTTGTTGTTTCATCTTATTAGTCCTGATTGTCACAATGAAGTATGATGGTCAAGTGAACATTGAAGCATGGTTATGAGGATATAGTTTTGCATGAGGTCATGAGAGAATCTTGATCAAAAATATATTCTTGCATTAGTATGATATTTTTGTCTAAAGAGTTTTATTTTTTTATATCATTAAGGTAATCATGTTTCAGTACTAATTCTTGAGTACAAGGTGTCTTGAAAAGCCTAGTCTAGACCCTATAAGGTGTGCATAGTGAATTTTTGTGAATCACATGAGCACAATATTGTGAGGGATTTTTTGGTATATTTTTATCAAGTAAGTAAAGTTTAGATACTTTCAAAATTGTTTCAAGGTTAGTTGTCAAGTTTCAAGTGCTTAAGAAGCCTAGTCATGGCATGTAAAGTCCTTGTGAGAAGGTATGAGTATGGTTCCTTGGTATGATGGATACGTAGAGTAATGAAAGAATTTGTGAGGTTTATTGATAATTTTTATTATGTTTAAAGTTAATTTATAGGGGCATTTAGGTGTGTTTCTAGGTCTAAATGTAGAATGAAGACCACGATGTAGAGAGAGAGTATGGACTTATGGGATATGAATTTATATTTCCAAAAAAATTATGGATAGGTGAGTGTTGTAATAAGTGTGTCATGTTTTTTCAAGTATTTTGACAATTTTGAGGACATGTTTTGTAGGAAGAGTCATGAAAATGTGTTTGGAGGTCTCTTGAGTGTGCAGAATGGAGGGTTCTCAACCCAAAAAGGACTTTCCTGTGTTTGTTAGTTTTTAATAGCTATGCATGGGAACATAAGCTATTAATTGTATATTTGGAATTTTCCTAGATAAAAATTATAGGAATTAGTTTTTGTATTGAGTTTAAATTCTTTATGAATGATTGTTAAGAGTGGAAACAGGTTTAAACCCTCTTAAAACCCTAATAAAGACCTGATGTTAAAGGTGTTGATAAAAAGTGCCTAGAATGGATTGGTATCATTAGGTAAGATATTTTATATTGTATTGGACTTTCCAAATTATATATAAGTGGTATTGGTTAGAGAGAGGAAAGAGAAAATGTTGAATTACAGGTTTATTTTTGAAGAAGTTATTATAGTTATAAAAGGTTGTATTGGACATAGTAAGCAAATGGATGAAGGGATAAGGTAGATACTCATGTTTAATTTCAATGAAGTTTTATAGATAGGTTATATACCTCAAGTATGATAAACTGGTCGTCAAAATTATCTAGTCACTAATAGGCCAGTGGTGCAAATAGTGAAAAACATGTGCAATAATGATAAGATGACTAAGAATGTGCTATAATGATAAAGTGATGAAATAAATTACATGGAGATGTTTTTTTGAAATTTTATTTATTATTAATTATTTTTTATAAATATTATAAGTTACTTATAGTGGTGAAAATGATGAAGCCAAAATGGCTTATTTGGCTTAGTGAGGACTATGTATACTGAGGTCAACAAATTGGTCTATAAGACTAGTAGTTGACAATAGATCATATTATGTTTATATTATTATATGGGATATATATTTAATAGGATCATATAATTTCATAATAATTATTTTAAAGTGGTCATACAAGTGTTGAAGGTTAATGTCATCATGACTATGCTTTATGGTAAATAGGCAGTTCTGAGTAAGCAAGTTGTAGTGATGAGTTTAAGGCTCTATGACATAAGTTGAAGTATATAATACATATGGTGTTGTTTTATGTGACTTTAAATTACTATTAATTATTTTTTAAACCTTGGAATTCAGTGTAATAGGTTGAAAAGTTGAAGTCAAAATGGCTTGTCTGATTCATGAAAGACTATGTGAGATAAGGTCATAAGATTGAACTACAAGACCAACATTTGATATTATATCTTGTCATCTTTATGATTGAGGTTGTTATTAATATGTTAAAGAATATTTTTAAGATATTTAGAATCATTTGAAGTGTCATTTTATGTGTTTTATGTCATGTAGTTTCATGAATGGCTTTTGATAGTAATGGTAGATCTAAGTGACCATATTAAACAAATGAGTTTAAGGCCTTTTGCCCTATGTTGAAGTGTTTCAAGCATATGTTGATCACTGTAACATCATATATAATTTTTAAATGCACTTGGTTTATAAGTTTTTAGTGGATTAAGTGATTTTGAGATTTATTAGTGAAAGGCATATTTTTGGTGTACACATGCCTAATAGGACTGAGTACTAATAAAGGGTTTCAAGTAGTGATTTGTTGTAAAATGTATTATTGAGAATAAAATAAATTATTTTGGGTATATTTGATTGTTATATGATATTTTCCTACCATCTATGTAGTTTTAAAGTGTTCCAAGGATGGCAAAGTGTAACGTGTTCTAAAGTAGACCTAATGGAATTAGGTCTCCATGAGACCTAAAAGTTAAATGAGGTCTAATAGAGTTATGATAGACCAAAAGGGACTCAATATTCATTGTAATAATTTTTTTTGAGATGTATTAAAACATATTCCATGTCCTACCTAAGATGTTAAGGGTGAGTAGCTGATTAAGTGGCATATGAAAAAGGAATGGTATATATAAGGTAGTTTTAGGCCTATTTACATATGTAGAGAGTATGGGAATGATATATCACATTGTTGAGTATAATGAGGTATTTTAGACCATCAGAGGATTATAGAGGATCTTTAATGAATATTTTATAGTTTCTCTACATATGAATATCAAGGTCATATGATATAATCTATCTTGAAGAGAGCTAGTTAAGCAAATAAGCCAAGAAGGTAGTTTGAGAGGGATAAAAAAGTGAGAAGAGATAAAGAATATTATCATTATATGTTTTGTGAGAATTAATATTTTCTAAAGGTGATCAAAAAATTTAGTTTGCTAAGTCATCTAGGGGGTTGGTGCTTCCTTCCATGTTTGTACTTATTAAAACATAGTTGAGTGGGTACTTGACTAATTGGGATTGGTGCTCTATGTAGAGTTAAAGCTTCACTAAATATTAGTTTTTGTATTATATGAATAAATTCCATTTGCACATATTAATTGATTTTATTCCCCTTGAGGGCTTCCCACATATGTAATGTGTTATCTTGTTTCATGATCTTGTATGGTTGCATATTCTTTGCTAGATGTTCATGTTTTTATGAATGTTTCATGTATGCTTAAGTGATATTGAATGAATGTTTTGAAGATACTAATTCATGCCCACTTTAAGTGATTGTGCTTCCAACAACCAATTGGTGTATGCAGGTTATAAGCTCATTTTCATTCTTTTCATATTGGTCTTATATGGTATTGCATGTGTGAGAATGATGAGATAAAGAAAACTATCTCATTGAGATAGAAGTGAACACTCTGATCTACATAATAGGATTTCCATAGTTACAGATTTCATATCTCTATAAGTGGGTCAGATTAGTATAAAAAGTTGTTTTTCATCCATCTAAATATATTGTGAGTTCCCAATATCATTTACTCATATAGTAAACTTTGTGAGGTCATGGTGAACATACATTCTCACATTTATTCAAGAAAAATGTATATTGAGTATATACATATAATAAGTTAGATATGTTAATGGTGTATGGTAAATTCAAGCTACATGTTCAAAACTATGATAGATATCCATCATCCTCAAGGATTATAACATATTCAAAGTCTCAATCATCTTCAATAAAAGGATCAAGTATTTAAAATTATGAGACTGCTACCCATAGTCAAATATAGAGGGAGACCTACATAAGTGAAGATATCACAGAACCCAAAAACATTGATAAGGTTGAAAGGGATCCAAGAATGAAGATATTAGGTTTAATCACAAGATGGAGTTCATATCAACTTGTTGAAATGATGAAGCCTCTTCAAACCTCAACTAGGGATACAAAACATAAATTCAATTTTTACAGAGATTGAAAAGTTTCAAGAGGGATGTGTTAAATTAACTTATATAAATAAAGTATTTTCCTATAAAAAAATATCATTTCTTGATGAAGGCATATGAGATCTAGATAAGCTTAACAATTTCATCCTTATAGCCTAAGTTTAGAGTTATCATCTTGAGTATAAGAGGAAGTTTATATATTAGGAGAAGATGATGGTAGAATGAGTTATAACTCAATCAAAATCCTATTAGAGACACTTAGTAACTACAGTGCCAAAAATACCAAAAGTGAAACTAGAACTTACAAACTCCTAATGTAATTATGGGAAGGCATGAGACTATGGTCTTAAAGTATAAAATAGTTCACCCACAGTGTGGAATGGTTTTATTCACCTCAATAGGAACTTAGGGAATAAATAAAAATGTTAAAATACCTATCACCACCTACAAGAGCCCTTTGAATTCTCCCTAATTGCCACCTATAGGTGACATAGTCAACATAGTCTATGGACTAGCCTAAGTAAATGAAGAGTGGAGGTTTGAGAAGGTAAGTAGATGTTTATGATAGAGAAACCATATTTAGAAAACTATAATAGTGGTAATTAAACATTATCAAATTTTCTCAAGAAGTAAGGACCTTAACCCACAATCATAGCTCAGGGTTCTCGAGCCCAACAAAAGTTTGTGCATAATCATCAAGCCTAAAAGTTGGTCTAGAAGATTTGAGTTGTGGAGACTTCTTGAGATATAATAAAGTCTTACTTTTTTTAATAGAGGATCCCCATGACCTAAAAAATACCCCCATGGATTACTTCAAGCCAAAAAATAGGGGAAGTTCCCTCTATTTTATCTCATATAGAGGGCATTTTATAGGCAATATAATCTGCAAACATGGTATATGAATAACAAGGGGATAGAATAAATAATAATGAAACACTATAGAATGATGTGAAATGTTGATTTGGATATGAAAAATGTTATTAATCACCTAAAGTCATTATAAACCACTCAGAGGTGGTCATAGTCAGTCAAACATAGTTAGGCTTATTAGGCCTAGAACTAGGCCTAAACCCTAGAAGTGCCTAAACTCATCTATATTATAATATAACCTTTCTAAGTCATGTGATAAGTTTTAGTTTCAACCCATCCTAAACTCATATATATTATAATATAACCTTTTTAATTCATGTGATAGTTTTTAGTTTCAACCCATCCTAAACTCGTCCATATTATAATATAACCTTTTTAAGTCATGTGATAAGGTTTAGGGGAGAGTTTAGGATGGGTTAAAACCATCAATTTTCATAGAGCAAGTTGTTAGTGGTCATTTTGAATTAAACCTCTCTCAGGGGTACTGAGAATGTAGTTAGAAGCTTGAGAGGACATTTTCATTTGCTCATAATTGTACAAACCAACTGCATGTTGACTCAAGAAGATAGTAATAGTTAAAAGAGGTACCATACCCCAACATTGTGGAATTGGTTTGAAAGTTAGACATCTTACTTTTATGAATCATTATTAATTATCTAAGAGACCTGAAACCCTCTAAAAACCCTTGTGTAAACCCGATGTAGAGGATATGGAAATTTATGCATCTAGAAGTGAAAAATTTTGCCTTGGAAGTGATTTTGACCTATCACTCTGCTAGGATCATTGACATCCATTTTATTTGTACTATCTCTTATATGGACAAGCCTAAAACTGAGTTTCTTGTAGGATTTTACGTGTTCTACAGGGGTAAAAGGGAAAGAGTAGATGAAAGTCATTAGGGGAGGTCTGTAGGTACTTTTAATAACTCCTGATACTCATATATCACCTCAATTAAACATAAAAACCTCTCTCATACACTATTCATTATAGGTAGTCTTAGACAGACAGTGAGAAGGAGAATGACTACCTAAATTGAGAGGTGAGAAGTGTTGTATTGAGTTTTATTAAAGTATATATGTAGACTAAAAGGAAAATAGGATTTGATAGTTTTCTATCACCCATTTAATGAACCTATATGAGAAACATTAATTCACATAACTAACAATTGTGAAGATTGAATCCAAGAGGGCTAATGAGTGGCTGTTAGAGAGTGAGTAACAATTAGCAAAGAGAGTGTTATCATTTGGATAGGTGTAGATGAATGTCACCAATAGGATTTTATCTTAACAAGATAGTGAAAATACATCAAAGATACCTATGGAATGTTTGGGTAGTCAAGTGAACTCATCATCAAACAAGGCAGTTTCAAGAAGGCTAATTGAGGTCTTTATGCCAACTATAGGAGAATGATTAAATCCTGATGGACACTTGTCCATGATAACTTATTGACCTCTTTTTTACTTTATTCTCTTGAATTTTAACCAATTTAAGTCTTGACACTTGGCCTTGTGACCCTCCCACTTCTCATTTTCTCTCTCCTCTCCTATGCTCTATATATGCAAGGTTTTTTGGATTTTTAACGAATCCACACTTGGTATGGTGAAGCCCTACTAGTTTGAATACTATTTTTACCTTTGAAATAAATATTTCAAATATGTTTTTGATTTCATAAGATTATTATATATGTGAAGTAGTGAATAGAGGAATGACAAGTGATAACTATTTATCCTTGTGTTCTCTTTACTTTTTCATGTTTGATGAAAGTAGTTCTCTCTCTAATAGGTCACATAAAGTATATAAGTGTATATATTTATATCTAAGTGTAAGGACTAACATTAGTTTCTTCAACCTAACCTCTTGTTCACTCACCTTGAGAAGTGCAATACATATCACCTCCATGTTTGAAACACATATGTTTGAGCAATCTAGGATGTTGAGACTAGTATTGTTTGTCATGTTTCATAGTGCAAGTGTATAATAGTCCAGTGGAGATCATTCTAATGTATCCCCTGATTATAATATTTTTTTCATGTTTCCTTATATCTCTTTTCATCCAAGTAAGTAAGTAGTGTGGGTGAAAAGCTATCAAAAACTAATCTAGGGAGATAACCCTTAAACCTAGAGGTTTACCTCTTTTATATGTAGCTCGTAGGGATAGAAGTAAGATAATGTTTCACTCAATATATAGAAGCCTTAAACAACCTTTCTAGGGTGAAATACTGAGTGAAAATAGGACTCATAGAATCGATCTAACCCCAAATAACCATCTATAAATGGGTGATACTTACATAACCACAAATTTGAAGAGGCCCTCATACTCATGTAGTTCTCCCCTATATGTGATATTATATGTGCATAGGGATGTAATGTGTGATAAGAAAGTACATAGAGTGTCCTAGCTTATAAGTTGAAAAATGTGGCTCATGGGATGCTCCTTTATTAATTCAAACTTGTAGATGTGGTGTCCCTGTGACTAATATAGAAATATGATAAAATATGGAAGCTTTTCTCACATGAATGCTTGATTGAATTATTTTAGTATTTTGCCTGTTGAGTTTCTAGGTTTGTGATACATTTATGTTAGGTTAGGAATGAATAATGAATGATCATGTATATGTACCAATCCTCTTGAATAATATCTCTAATTAAAACACTTAGGTTGACCATAGGGATATGTTACATTTATAAATTTAGATGACTTTAGGGCATTAGACACTTGCATTAGGGTAGAACAATTATATTTACTTAGGCCTATTACTAAGATGTAAGTGTTTGGGTAGTTGTAAAATAAGCACAAGTCCAGAACTTGTATAAATATAAGATAAAAAGGTTTATAAAATTTTGAGCATGATATAAGGTCTGAGTCATTAGAATAACAATATTTGGAATAAGAGATAAGCATATTGGTAGATAGATAGTGTATGCAACTTTTTGGTAGTGGGAAAGGTCTAGAAGTTGAATGTACATCCATGATATGTATTTTCCAAGTGTACATGACCAAAGTGCTATGTGATTCAAAAATAGTATCTACATTTACCCCCCTCCCAATCTACTAATGAAATTGCAAGTTTAAAAGAAAATAAATATGTATTTGGGTGTGTATAACACACCTTACCTTTGTGTGAGTCTAGATATAACTTAGTCCAATGTCCATAAAAGTAAGTATGTCATATTTAAACATACATAAAATGAGTAGTGATATTCCAATGTCAAAGAGGCAAACAAAGACATGGGAGTATAAAACAATGGAGCATATTTAAATACTCAAATAAGAAAGACAATAGTAAGACACAATACTCAAGGAAGTGCACAAATGAAAGCATAATTAACCAACATAAACATATCATAATGTTGAAGAGATGTCAATGATTTCATGGAGGTGTCTTGGTGATTGCGTGAAGTTCTTTAATATCCTAACTGACAATGACAAAGTGTGCAATGTGCTTTTCAAAGTGTACTTGATGTTGGATTAGTTGATCCTCTATTTTGGCTTGGTTAGAGATGATCAAGGATGAGTATGGGGATTTGATCATGAGAAAAGGGTCTTATTATAGGTCAATAATGGTTTTAGTGCTTGTGTGCATGAGTAGAATTCACCCAGTTCATCATTTTTCTCATCTAGACATTTTGTGTCCAATGGCATAAAATCTAAGTAGGTAGTTTAATGATGTCATAATTTCTATGTGTGGATGAGTCAAGGGGAATTGGGCATATTATTTTGATCACATTATTCCTATTTGTTATGTTCTAAATCTTAGATCATGCACCTAGGTGTAGTCAAACATATGTGGGTTCAAAGTAGGGCTCTCAATCATTTTGATAATGTTTTCTATGTTCAAATAGAGCTGAGTAAAGATGTTGATGATGTCAAAATTCACACATATGAAGGTTCAAATAGGAAATGGGTACATGGTTTTGTTTAGTATTGTGACTAGTTATTATTTATTAAATCTTAATTTATTTTCCTAAGCATGACAAAATATATGCAAGTGCAAATTTTGGCTCCCAAGTAGTTTGACATTATTTTCCCATACTTAGCCAAATTTGTATGAGGTAAGAAAGAGTTGATTAAGAAGTTTAGTGATATCATATCTCACACATGTGGATGTTTCAAAATAATATGATCATATGGGTTTTTTCAATTTTGAGCTTAGTTGATTTACACTAAATTTCAAATCATGCACCAACGTGAATCAAAAGATATGCATGTGCAAAGTTGGCCTTATAGGTAATTATTGACATTGTTGGATCTATGGAATAAAAATATAAGTGAGTAGATTAATGGCATTATACCTCACAATGTGAAGGTTTTATGAGTAGTTTGACATGTGGTTGGATTCTTCAATGTGAGGATATCGTATGGTCCAAATTTTAGAACATAGGTTTGAACGAAGTAAAAGATATGGAGGTGAAAAGTGGACCTTACAAATAGATTACAAAGGTTCTCATACTTTGTCATTTTTTCACAAGTTAAAGTTTGAGAAACATCGATAGACTATGTTTTTCCATGACGTCAGGAAGCAACGAGATGGTGCCAATTGTTCAATGTTTAACACTGTGAAGAATTAAAGATCAAACTTCTTCCAAGGATAAATGGTGAGTGGGTGATCATAAAGATAGAGATAAATTGTGTGCATTAAAGTTAAGAGGTTAAAGTGATAGTTGTTTATAAATGTTAAATATCGAGTTACGTATAGAAGATTAATAAATCATGTTGAGTCAAAGTTTGTAGATTGTACGAGATGAAGTTAATTATTCAAAGATTAACATATGGGCATTAGTGTACTATGAGTTAAAGTTTGAAGAAGATAAATAGTATGTGATCAATCTGAAGATGTGAGATCATGAGATGTGAGCATATTGTCTAAAGTTTAACTGTGACCATTTGCATTTGAATATTTAAATTTGTGAAGGAAAACCCAATGTTTTGTATTTTGTCCATAATGTTTGATCTAGGATGAATTAAAAGGTGATATAAAAATAAACATTGTAGAGGACTCCAAGGCACATCTAAAAGTATAAATTTGAATATCTAATTTTTTTTATATTCAACGTTATGAAGGTTCAATGTTGACTAAGCATTCATGTATGGTCTACAAGTAACTCAAGAAGGGTAATTGAGCTTGTATTGATGTTTTTTCAATGTTTCATGATGTCATAAGTATTGAAGAGTATTTTAGACTCCATAAGGATTCTATGTGTATATTATTTAGGTGTGATAAATCATATCTTGAGTAAAGGTTTACAAGTCAACTATGTATTCATTCATGGTGATTGTGTGCATAGAATGTTATTTGAGTGGATTGTACTAAATTAAAAGGGTAGTATGATGATTTTTTGCACTAAATGACTTATAGATCATGTGGAATGGTTTCATGTAGTTGGAAAGTGTTTTTATGTTCATAATTTTCTCAGAGAAGTGTCAAAGAGTCAAATGGGTCTCCATAGGAACTAAAAGTGACTTAGGCCTATTTGAAAGTGAATTATTCTTAAGTGTGACCCATGTGAAATACCTTAAGGATGAAAAGATGTATTATGGAAAACAACATAAAATATTTATCTTGTTAATTCATGATTGACCTATAAATTTTGAAACCAAATGTGTTGGTTTTTAGTGGTGGAAGACTTGTGAAAGAAGACTTGTGCAAGGTGTGCATGTGAGAGTTGTGTAGCGAAGGAGAGGTGGAGTACCTAGTTGATGAGTTAATGAGATGAGAAAATTTAGGAATGTGTATATGACCTATAGGTCATATGTATGATGTCCAAATAGTTCTCTTGCATGTTGAGGATATGTGAAGATTTTTGAGTATGCATATAAGGACAGTTTGAGTGAATAAAGAGAGAGATTATGGCATGCCTATGTGAGAGACTTGTATGTGAGAGAGAGAGAGAGAGAGAGAGAGAGAGAGAGAGAGAGAGAGAGAGAGAGAGAGAGAGAGAGAGAGAGAGAGAGAGAGAGTTTATGTAGGATTTATATAAATATATATCCATCATTAGGTGTTGAGTACATTAGTTATAAGGTGGAGGTGTTCACTTCACAAGAAGGTCTAAAGGACTTGATCTTCCTTAGGGGTAGTTACTCCTTGTGAAATAAGTGTTTCACTAAAGGCCTTTAGTCTAAAAGATTTGACCAATCTCCTATTTGTAATTTATTATAGGATAAGTATCCCATGTATTATATACTTGAGAGTGAGTTTTATTCCCCATGAGGGTTTCCCATAGGAACTATGTGTTATATGTTTGATCTTTTGTATGTATTGAATGAATGAACTCTCTTGTTAATGTTGCTTAATCAAGTTAATATACACTAATTGTCTAATAGTTTAAAAGGTTTATCATTGAAACTAAAATATCTAGGCTCATTGATTCACACCCATCTCAATGATTATACCTCTAACAATTGGTATCACATTAGTTCCTTTGGTAAAGGCTTGATAGCTTGAAGGCGATCCAAGGTACATTATGGGTAGTCATAAAGGAGGTTTATCTACTAATAAAGAAACAATGTTCAATGGGTCCAATTATGTGTTTTGGAGTAAAAGGATGAGGACATACATTATGTCCCTAGGGTTTGATGTATGGAAATATGTTGTGGATGGTTATGTTTTTCCTACTACTCCATCTATTGCTACAAACAAGAAGCTATTTGATAATAATTCTAAGGCATTAAATGCCATTAATTTTGGTCTAACAAAGACTGAGTTTACCAAGGTAATCCATTTTAAATATGCTAAGGAGATATGGGACAAAAATAATATCATTTATGAAGGATTTTCAGAGGTTAAGATTTCCATGTTGTAGACTCAAAAAGGCAATTTGAAATTCTGAAGATGAATACAAGAGATTATATGGCATCCTTTTTTCATAATTTGATGAGATTTTGAACATTATCAGAGGTCTTTGGAGAGAACCTTAAAGAGGCTAGTATAGTTCAAAAGGTATTAAGGTCTCTATCCCCCAAGTTTTATTTGAAAGTATTTCCTATAGAAGAAAGTCATGATTTTACTCAGTTAAATATGGATCAATTGCATGGCACCCTTACTACCTATGAGATGATAAAGAATGATGATATCCCATCAAATAAGGAAGCATAATTCAAGATAAAGATGAAGACAAAAAAGAAGTTAAAAGGTAATAAAACCAAGGAGGATGACATTTATGATATAGATGAGGATGATCTAATTGCATTGATTTCAAGAAAATTGAAAATAGGTTCAGGAAAGTATAAGGGTAGACTACCCCTCAAATGCTTCAAATATGGAGACGTAGAATATTTTGCTAGTAAGTTTCCTCATAAGTCTAACAAAGATGAAGATGAATAGCATGATCAAGGTCATGATGATGGTTAGAGATCATTTAGGTCTAATAAAAACATAAATGGATTTAAAAGATTTGATAATAATAAGTAATTGAAGGACAAGAAGAGTCTCTATACCAAAGAAGATTGTAGCTCATCAGATGAGATTGAGGTCACTAACTCAGAATATGATCATGAAGATGATGATCTTGTTGAGTATGAAGACTTGTTCATGGCTGAGAAAGGTAGTTTCTCACATCAAAAGGAGTCTGCTTAGTGTGATTCAAATGATAATGAAGATGAGGTAGACTATGAGACCACAATGATAAATTCTCATGAAGAACTAAATATTGAGAAGAAGATCAATAAAAGTATGAAATTTAAACTCAAGGATTATGAGGAATAATTGAATTTATTTGAGGAAAGAATGAATGAATATGCAAAGGAGCATGAAGATATGGTCAAGCATCTCAATTATTAATTAGAAATATTTTCTACAAGCCTGAAAGCTAAAGAAGATGAATGTTTAAGGTATGCTTATGAGATTGTATTTTTGGAAGATGAGTTAGAGAAGTTTAAAAGAAAGGTGAAATCATTTGTCAAGTTTGATAAAATTTATAATGATCTGGATGATATCCTAAAGAGTCAAAATTTATCTAGTGATAGATATAGATTGGGTTTTAATGAAGAACCCAAAGTTGCTTTTCAAGTTGACATGAATGTTAATGACAAAAAGGTGGATCAACCTTTGAATATAAATCATCAAACAAGGAATGAATGTGCTGTCAAAATGAATAAAAATTGGACTAGACAACCAAATTCTATGAGGTATGTGAATTTCAATGGTTACTATTATACTTGTAATCATTTTGTGCATAGAGCTAAAGAATGCAGGATACTTGTCACAAATGAATTTACATGGAACTATGATATGGTAATCAGTCAAAACATGTGGGAAAGGTTGAGTGATTCAAAATATCATGATGTGGAACAATTTACAAAACATTTTTTGAATAGGGTAAGATAGGCTAAGATTCCATAAAAGAGTATGGTTTGCTATAACTATGAATAAAGAGGTCACATTGCTAGTTCTGAAAGCAAAATTCATTAAGTAAAAATAAGTTCAATCAGGATCCAAGAGTGTACAAAAAAATAAAAGTTAGCTCATGGAAACCAAAGGTGAGTCATGATGAGTCTATAGGTCCAAGTAATGTATTTTCTATGGTGGAGAATGATACAGAAGGAGAAGAGTGCCAAGGGTTCTCATTGTCTGATCATGTTGAGAATAAGGAGACCAAGCTCAAGAAGAAGACCGAGGTATTATTTGAGGCTAGTTATAAGTTAAGTAAAGATCCAAGTGAACATCTTGATATTTTTGAGCAATTTTTTTTCAAAGAACATCAATTCTCAAAGCTTGGTGATGAGGTTCATAACTGAAAGGTAGATTCTTCAAATGAAAAGGTATGTCAAGATTCCATAGTTGTTTTATATGTTTTCAATTATATCTTAGAAGAGAATGAGAGTGATATAGAAAATTAACCAATTGTCATATTTTAGACTAAGAAGAACAAGAACTAAAATAATTTTTATAGCTATAAGAGGATTCCAGTGGTTACTAAGGAGATGTGGGACACTCTTGGATTCTATTCATTTTAGTGCATTGTGATGGAAAGGATATCTCTATCTATGCTTCTTAAGAGACTCCTTTCAAGTGGAGAAGCAAGTGTTTCTATGGTGTTATTTATATGATCTTAGAAGGCTAGAGATGAGTGTTTTCAGTTGGAGTATGTATGTCTAAGTGGAAGAGATGTTATGGTGATGGCATAACTATATTTGGTCAGTCTATATGGCTATATTCAAGGTTTTCAAGTGGAAAAAGAGGATTTGTGTTTTTTCAAGATTATTTTTTACATATAAAGGTCCATTGACCTTATTATATCATGCTCTAAGTGGTTTTGTGGTCTGAAGGATTGTTGAATTCAAATTAGATTTTTTTGTTTGCTATCAGGTTTCCCAGTTTGTACTTAAGAGTATGCAAGTTCTAAAATAGATTATAGGATGTATGGATACCCAAAGATGTGTAATCTCAAAATTTATTCCATAAGTTTTTAATGGTTTTCTCCAAGTGTTCAAGAAGTTTTAGAGATGGACATTGACCAGAAAGAGGTTTGTTGACTCTACTTGTTTTAAGATTCCATGGTTTTGGACTTTGATAGAAAAGTGGTTTCCTTATGAGTTTAAGTCTAAGTTTTATTGATAATTTGAATGGACCAAATAATTTTTCAAATTAAGCTTCATAGATATTTCAAATTTTGTTGTTCTCAAGTTTTTCAAGTTTTTGTCAAGTTGGAGGCCTAATTAGGTAGTAGGTTTGTGAAATAAGTCTATTACAGAGGTTTATCTAGGTGTTGAGAATTGGTATGATTAAGGTTTAATATGAGAGTGCTATGGATATGAAGTTTTATTTTTTTATGATGTATCTACTAAAATTGTTGGGCTTTGTAAGTTCCAGGTAAGGTTAGAAGGACTCTAGACATGCCTAGTATGACTATTTGATGTTTTTTCTTAGTTTCATAAAATTATCAAGGTATGTATGTTTCAAGGAGAGTTATCAAGTTCTTTTTTTAGTGTATATTTCAAATTTATTTAGTGGTATGAAGTTCTGTTGATGATCCTTTAAGTTGCTTAAGAGAGAAGGCTAGTAAGCTTGTATGGTGGTTTCTCATGGTGTATGGAGTTTTGAAGATGCTCAAGAGGTGAAATGACTAAAAAAATATTAGAGAAAGTCCCTATTATATTTTTATTGGCGACTTCCATTAGATTTTAGTGCTTTTGTGTGTTCTTTCTTCATTGGTTGCAATGCTTTGTTGAAGAGAGTGTTTATTTAGAGCAAGAAGAATGTTGTCAAAGCAAGAAGAGGTAGGATCAAGGAAATGGGGACGTTATATAATGTTTATAAGGTGTTCCTCTCCTATTTATGGTCTTTTTAGGTCGAAAATATTTGTTGGTGCCCATATTTTCATTATGTCAAAGGGGGAAAAAGTTCCTTTTTTGAAAGTGCTTGAAGAGTGAGAAGAAAAGTGAGATGTATATTGCTATATGATATGTGTTGACATCAATGAAAAGTGGGATATTTTTGGAGAGTTGTAAATTATGTCATGGTTATTTCATGAAGGTGTCCTGGTGAGTGAATGAAGTTCTTTTATAGCCTAAGTAATAATGACAAAGTGCACAATGTGTTTGTCAAAGTGTGCTTGAAAGTTGGCTTGGTTATAGATGTTGAGGAATGAATATGGTGATTTTAGAATGAGAAAAGGGTCATATTAGAATTCAAAAATGATTTTATTTCTTGTGTGCATGTGTGAAATTCACCCAATTCATCATTGTTCTCATCTAGACATTTTGGTTCCAATGGCAAAAAATCTGAGTAGGTAGTTTGATGACATTATAAGTACCACATGTGGATGAATTAGGGGGAGTTAGTAATATGGTTGTGATAAAATTATTCCATAGTTGATATGTGTTAAATATAAATCCATGCACCAAAATATAGTCAAATATATGTGGGTATAAATTTGGGCTCTCAGGGATTTTGATAGTGTTTTCTATGTTCAAATAGAGCTGAGTAACTATGTTGTTGATGTCAGCATTCACACATATGGAGGTTTTAGGAGGAAATGGTCACATGGGTCTATTTAGTATTATGTATAATTCTTATGTTTTAAATCTTATGTCATGAACCTAAACATGATAAAATATATGAAAGTGCAAATTTGGGCTCTCAAGTAGTTTGGCATTGTTTTTCCATAACCAAATTTGCATGAGGTAAGAAAGAGTCAAGTAATCAGCTTGGTGATGACATATATTGCATGTTTGTACATTTTAGAATAAGATGATCATATGGTTTTGTTTAGTTTTGATCCTAGTTAATTTATGGTAAATTTTAGATAATACACCAAAGTGCATCAAAAGATATGCATGTGCAAAGTTAGCCTTCTTGGCCATTCTTGACATTGTTGGCTCTGTGGTAGAAAAGTATGAGTGAGAATATTAATGGAAATATATATCATACATGTAAAGGTTTTAGGATTATTTTGACATATGTTTGGATTATCCTATGTGAGGAGATCATATGGTCCATATTTTATAACATGAACTTGAACAAATCAAAATATATGGAAGTGAAAAGTTAACCTTATAGACGGATTGCAAAGGTTCCCATAGTCATTTTTGCACAACTTAAAATTTGAACAACATAAACAAAGTGTGTTTCTCTAAGAATTTAGGAAGTAGTGAGATGGTTTCAAGTGTTCAGTGTTTAACACTATGCAGAGATAAAGATTGAGCTTATTCTAAGGATCAATGGTGAGTTGGTGACCTTATCGATAGAGATAAATGGTGCACATTAAAGTCAAGAGGTCAAAGTGAAAACTGTTTATCAATGTTAAAGACTGAGCTATGCATAAAATATCAATGGAGCATGTTGAGTCAAATTTTCTAGATTACACGAGATGAGGTCAACTATTTGAAGATTAACATTTGGGAATTGCTACACAATGCATTAAAGTTTGAATAAGATAAAACATGTAAGATCAATTTGATGATGTGAGAGCATGATATACAAGCATATTGTCTGAAGTTTAATTGTGATCATTTGCATTTGAATATTTAAATTTACAGAGGAAAAACTAGTACTCTATATTTTCTCCATAACTTTTGATCGTAAATGAATTCAAAGGTGTTGTAAAATAAAAAGTTGTGGAGGACTCCAAGGCACATCTAGAAATATAAATTTTAAGATTTGAAATCATGTATAGACAAAGTTATGAATGTTAAAAGTTGATTGTGCATTTGTGTATGCTCTGCAAGTAACCCAAAAAGGGTAATTGAGCTTATATTGATGGTGTTTCAATGTTTCATGATGTCTTAAATATTGGAGAGTGTTATATACTAAATAAGGATGCTTTGTGTGGATTTTTTAGGTGTAATCAATCGTATACAATATGAGAAAATGTTTACAAGTCAAATATGTATTCATTCATGGTGACTATGTGAAAATAATGTTGTTTGAGAGAATTATGCTTAAGTAAAAGGATATTATGATGATTTTTGACACTTACAGAGGAATTGTAGATCATTTAGAATGATTCTATGTATGTAGAAACTGTTCCTATGTTCTTAATTTTCTCATAGAAGTATCAAAGTGATGAATGGGTCTCCACAGGACCTAAAAGTGACTTATGCCTATTTGAAAGTGGATTGTGCTAAATTTTAACCCATATGAGATGCCTTAAAGAGGAAGGCATGTATTTTAGTTGATAAGGAAAAGTTATGCTCTTGTTAATTCATGATTTCTCTATAAATGGTAGAACCAAATGTGTTGGTTTCTAGTGATGGAAGATTTGTGAAAGAAGACTTGTGTAAGGTGTGCATGTGAGAGTTATGGAGCAAAGGAGAGGTGGAGTGCCCAATTGATGATTTGATGAGCTAAGTAGATTGAAGACTATGTGTATGACCTTCAGGTCATATTTTTCATATCTGAATAGTGATCTTAAAAGTTAAGGATATGCTAAAAGGTCTGAGTATGCATATGAGGATAGTTTGAGTGAAGAAGTAGAGAGATTGTGGCATGCTTATGTGAAATTCCTATATTAGATAGAGAGATAGTTTATGAAAAAGTTAGGTAAATATAGATCTGTCATCAAGTGTTAAAGACATTAGTTCTAAGGTGGAGGTGTTTACTTCAAAGGACGGTCTAAAGGACTTGATCATCCTTAGGTGTAGTTGTTTCTTGTGAAACAAGTGTTTCACTAAATATATTTGGTCTAAAAGATTTCATCAAGGTTTTCTAGTCTAAACAAGTTGACCAGTCTCTTGTTTATAATTTATTATAGGATAGGTATTCCATGTGTTATAGGCTTGAGAGTGGGATTTTTTCCCATGAGGATTTCCCATAGGAACTATTTGTTATATTTTTGATCTTGTGTATGCATTGAATGAATGAGCTCTCTTGTTAATATTTTTTCGATCAAATGAAATCAAGGATGGTAAATCCCAAGGAACCACTAGTTTGGCCTAGGCTAGTATGAATTAAAGACTGGAAAGTGGTAGTTGTAGTTTTTGATGATACTAAAGCCAGTGGGGGAACAACAATGGATGTGATACTTTTGAAACTAATAATAAGAGTAGTCTCAGGTGGGATGTTAGTTTAAGTTGTTCTCATTATTGGGGGAACAAGGATAAGAGGAGAAAATACATAAGTAAAATCAGTTTGAGATGTACTTACAATTGGAAAAGAATTCAATGGTGAGGTGGTTAAATTGTGAACTTGTGCTCTAGGGGTATTCTATGGTGTTCTAGTGAAAAAGATAGCAATATATGGATCAAATCTTGGAGAAGGAGAAGTTGTTTATTCTTACACAACTTGGGTGCCTACAAGAGTTTCTTGTATTAGAGGATTTATAGTCACTTGAGAAGCTAGTGGAGGGGTTGTTGCTCCTATCATAGTGGTATTAGGATCCTTTTTGATCTTGTAGGCTTTCCCAATGTTTCTATCATCCATTGCCTACACTTCTTCCATGGATAGCTCAATGCATTGTTCCAATTCCTCAAGGTCAATAGTAGTGGGTTCAGGTTGATCTAGGCTTTCTATAATGGATCCCATAGCAAATGCAGATATTATTATGGGCCCATTGGAGGGGTTAGGCTGACTGGTAGATCCTCTTTTCTCAAATCTTAGAATTAAGTACTAAATTATTGAAGTGACAAGTTATGGAGGTCTATTTGGCATGTTCCTAATAAGAGGAACTTTGAATTCATCTTATTCATCTTGCCCTTCCTCATGGCTAGCATCAAACATGTTCTCATGTGCTGGTGGTGGCTGAGACTTAGAAATATCTTTATTTTTCTTCTCCCTATCCAGTCTCATCTCCAATTCAATTTTCTTCATTGTTCCATTCTAGAGTATCACCTCATCATTCAAAGCATTTCTATATATCATCTTGTTAACTTATTGTATATGATTTCATTTAATTACTACATCTTTATTGAATTTGAATGGATGATTGGAAATGACCTTATTGTGATCCCATGGTTTGAAGTCATCTTTAGACAATAGGTATAAATCCCTATACCTAGAAACTACAATAATATCATACAACTTGGTAATCTTGGTTCTCCCTAGTTTATAGGGAACCTTATGGGAGGACATTTTATTTTTGTCCTTGAATGTTTCATCAACTCCATGCATAAGTTGATGGGTTATTTATTCTTCATCTAGCTTCATTGGCACAAACCTTGGTAGTCTAGGAGGGGCCACCATCACTCCTTCCATTCTGATAACCATGTAGTCTAGGTATAACCAGTAGCTACCCATGTATTTCAAGGTTTTCCTTATTTTAGGGGAAACCCTTTGCATCTCCAATTCATTGATATACTGATAGACCACTTGGTAGAATCATTCCATAATAAATCTCATATTGTGTCTAAATCTATGAATATGTATTACATAAAAGAATTGACGCACAACTTTTGGATGCTCAAGAGACCATGAACTTTGACCCAGTTGAGTAGTTGCATAGATTTCATCTAATAAGTATCTCATCATAAATAATTAGGCACCATTATTTCAAGTGTCATGTATTTCATACACCTATTATTGATGATAATTTCCCTAAGTGGGCTAATCTGATGGCATTCTAGGATTATTTATAGCAATGGAATAGTCCTTATGTCTAAATAAGCAATGTGTGGACAACCAAATAATATATGTAGGAGGGATAGGAAAATTATGAATCCTTGTTTGAATTATTAGATGGGAAAGTTTCCTTGATCATCCATGAAAATATTTTATGTTGGGTCAGTCACCCATGAATCCAAGACCTTCTTCAAAGAGTACAATTAATACCATTTGTCTATGATGACCTGGTTATATTCTATCTATGGTGAGGGGATATCATAGTATTTTTAAAATATCAATCATGATATGAAAGTAATAGGTATCCCTGTTGGACATTGATTTAATCAACCTATCTTCACACTTTAACCTCCCAAAATATTATAAACTAGGTTAGTGCATGGCATGACCTTTAGCTTCTACAGCTTTGTGGAGATTGGCTACATTAATGGCAAGGATAGTAAAAGTTAGTTAGATTTCCTGAGGAATGGTTTTATTCTCATCAACAACCCTATCTACTTATACATTAAAAAATATGCTACTGTAATGCAAGTCACCAGATGATATGGCCTCAAGAATAAATTTAAAAACTTAAAAAATATCTAAAGAACCATTTTGAAAGGAAAGTCATCATTCTTAGAGGAACTACTCTTACCTAGAGTATAAGGACCTTCTTGTGCCATATTTTTTAATAATTTAGGTAGAAATCAATTTTTATTTATATCCTTCTACAATTTTCAATCTTGAATAATGGCAGTCAGGAGTACAATTTGTTAATGGTTTGAGCTTTGTAAAATTGTGAGAGTGTCTGCAGTAGAGGAAGAAAACATGTATAGTTTTAAAATGAAAATAACAATATCCTTGATTATGTATCCTTTTGAATGACCACTCTAATTAATAAAATGTTGATGTTGATCCTGGTTCATGCTATATTAATGACAATATTGTCAACCTCGCATATATTTGAAATAACTTTGAACTATTACTTTTATCAATTAATTTCACCATAATTCAATTTAGCTTTAATTTGTCTTTGATTTGTCACCAATTTTAACTTTAAATCTAAATATTGCCACCTCAGATCTACCTAAGTATATTCATGTGGATTGATTATGACTTAGCTACTTAGTTGGCTTTAAATCCAGACAAGTAGCACCTTTTGATTTCCTTGTGGACTCTTAGAATGCAACTTTTCATGATGAATCATTGGTATCACACCATGTGCCATTTTTAAATTCATAGTGATCTTTTGGCTGGTGTTATTTAATTATAACTAGATATAAGAATGCCACATGCCACTCTTACAGGCAATCATAGCTTTCCTTACTAGATGTCCCTCTCAAAAGGCTTTCAGGTAACTATCAATAATATGTCACTAATCAGATGACTCAGGTGGAGACACACATCCCTCTATAAGGTGATATCATGGATATAGAATTAAAATAGTGTAGGAATGACACATGGCATCATCACATCAGCCCAAAGGGGATATGAATCACTCAAGTAGGTTCTTGTTTTCTCTTTTTCCAAGTGTCATTCTTGGAAGGCACCTCAGATAGTTTTATATCATAAAACCTTGATCGTATGGATCAAGTACAATAACATGTTTGCCCCATGATATCTCAATAACTTTGGATGGATACAATGTGGTATGGATGTGTGGGAACCTCTAATAAACCTAAGGGGGGCACATGTCACCTCAAAGGCCATTAAGGTCTAGTTGGTTACAGTTGAGACACGTGGTGTCATGTCACAGGCTTTTGCACTATGATAGGATACATGGAAACTTGGATTGGATGGGCTCACTCATGGGGGATAAGATCATGACACGTATCCCCAAGATTTGGATTCCATTAGCTAGCTTCTCACATGCCCTCTATATGATGCCATGTAGCTCACAGACTTGGTAGATTTGATCCTAGTGTCTTACACAAGACACATTAAATCCTTAAGGTGTTGTGAGGCCCAAGGAGGTGGATATCTATCCTTTTATGTTATAGTCTAAAATTTTACATCTAGTGAGGCATCATAAATTGTAACTTTAATTTGACACCCTGCAAGGTCAAGAGAGAAACTAAGTTATAGCTTCTTAAATATGTCATTACCTGTATTAGGCAAATTTATAAAAATTTAAAGAAACAATTTGCAAGCAAACACCTTAAACACAACATAATGTTAATTTAATAAAACCCAATGAAGCTTATTGTATTTATATATATTAGAGAGCTAGGTCATAGTTCCTTATTAAAAGCCTATCTACATATCATTAAACCATCCATAGTTAATAATTCATTAGCAAATAAAACTTGAAGAAGACTTGCAATAATTTGAATATTTCTATGTATCAATCCTTATTGAAAAATGAATGATTAAACAAAAAATTTAGAAACACAAGTATTGGTAAATTCATCAATTCTCCATGCAGTCAAATGATTTAATGTGCTTAGCATATTGGTCACTTTTGAAAATTGAGGAAATGAGGGTCCCCATTCTGAGAATAGGGGAATGTTGATCATAAGCAAATGGTGAACTCTATAGGGAAACATTGAAAAATATAAGAATCTAGATATTTAGTTTAAAGATAAATAAAAAAAATTAGTTATCTCATTATGATCTTTATTCAATACCAAAACTATTTTTTAGAACTAATGAAAGTCCACAAGCTTGAAATAATGTTTAAACCTTGTAGACAATCATACTATGTGTGTGATTTGAGGTTCCTTAACCATTGCCACTAGGTTAAGAAATGATAAATTTCAAGTTTCAAAACATCAAACATGAAATGATTTAAAAATTCTTTATATTTTATATAATTATGCTTTTCTTAGTTGAGGATGGCTTGGGCATTGCTCTAATATCAGCTAGTCATCCATAGCCCTGATAGAGATACCTTTGGATCCACTTTGGGCCTTGATCTACTATCATCTAGGCATCCATAGCCCCAATAGAGATTACCTAAATCACCATTCAAGAAATCCTTATGTAGTTTATGATTTCAATTCATGGTGTATCATTTTTTTTGTATACCTGCATTCATAAAGCAGAATGGTTGGGAACCAAAATTAATAGGTGTAAGGTTTTGTGGAGACATCGTCTGGATTAATTCACTTTTAGATATCAAGTTCTACCTTGGCAATTTACCTAGTGAATTTAAGTGATAATATGATGGTCCACATAGATTCAAACTCTCATTCATGTAAATTTTCATTCATCTAAATTGTATTACAGTCTTAAAATCACTTAGGATTTTCATGAGAAAACTAACTTCTAATTAACCCCACCCAACTTTTCTAAATTGAAACATTGCTAGAGATTTTTAAACTTCAGATGCCTATTGTTTAAAACTAGTAATCCCTTCTTATTATTTTCAAGACTAAACTACCATAGATTAAATCGATGAATTCTAGTTCAAAGGACTTATTACTAAGCTAAAACACATGACAAAAAATGAACAAGCAAAAAGTGAGAAAGAACACAACATGAAAGCAAAGCAGGAAAGGAAACTACTCTACTCTTACCTACTCTAACTCTAAACAAGCTTACTATCCTTCTGGAGTTTTCAACAACATGGTAGAAAAGTAATGTTTCATGTATTTCCCATTGAATGGCAAGGTTAAGGCATTCCCTTATAGGTCTTTGATCTTGAATGTGTTTTTTGCCAGTATTTTTTCCACTTGATATGGTCTAATCAAGAGAGGATTTAACTTCTCATGTTGTCCCTTCTTCTCATGGGTCTTGTCCCATAATAGGACCAACTTTGATATGCAAAACTCTTCAACTTTGGCTTGTTTATCGAACTATCTCTTTACAACATCCTAATGCTTGCTAAAATTATTCAATGATTCATCTCTAGCATCTTCCATTTAGATGATGTTCAATATTTAGTACTGCACTATTTCATCATCTTCCACATATTCATCCATAAACTCATAGGTGGGAAACTTTAGTGTGATAGGAAAAATAGGTTGCTTCTCATAGATCATTAGGAATGGGGATGCCTTGAGCACCTATTTTAGTCTCATTCTATCTACCCATAAAGCATACTTTAGCTGGGAATGCCATTCTTTGGGTTTCTTCTCTACATATTTTTTTAATGACACTCATTAAGTTTTTGTTGGTAGATTCTGCAACTCCATTACCCTAAGGGTAATAGTTTGAATCAAACTCGATGACTATTTGATTGTCATATGCCCATTCAATGAATTTGATTGATACAAATGTTGGGTTATTTTTGCGTACCAAAGATAGGAGCATCCCAAATCAAGTGATGATATTTTATTTTATAAATTTGATGACATAAATTATTATACTATTCTTGGTGGCCACTACTTCAGTCCACCTAGTGCAATAATTTTTGGTAGTGAGTACAAATTTATGCCTTAATGAGGAGTTAGGATTGATCACTTCTACTAAGTCAAGGCCCCACTGTGCAAATGGCTTCATTTCAAGCAGTGGTTACAAAGGCATGGCTACCTTTATCTCTCATAGATAAAACACTTGAATTTGATGACACATTCACACTTGAACGTGGGCATATTTGAATATGGTTGGACAATAATAGTCTATTCTCAATATATTGTACATTATGGTACATGCTGAAGAGTGACCACTTTCCAATTTATCATGGAAATTGTTCATGATTTTCATAGCTTCAGCTCTAGACGACTCCCCTTTTAACCATAAAATGAGATGATCTCATCCTGAGGTCCTTTTTATGCTCCATTCTAAGCTGTGGGGGACATGTTCCATGTAGTAAATAGTGATAAATATCCTTGTACCAATCACCACTAGATACTTGACCTACTTCAACCTATAAAAATTTAATGCGTGGATCAGTATTTTTTATGAGATAGATTAGACCTTGACATCTAAAAAATGTATCATATTTTATTTATATATAATATTATTAGATTTTGGTCATCCACTTCCATCTTCATTATCCAAGTTCATTTTTTCCTAGCATCAACTTGACAATCAAATCATACACTATGGCATACATCTTTTTCCTTAGGATGTAGTGTCTCAACTTCTTAATGGACTTCACTAGAGCATGGGCTTGATTAACCAGAATAGGATAGTTAAATTCTACATTATTCAAGTTGGTGCTCATGAATGCTATAGGGTGCTCTTTGTCATCCTCTTTCTACATTAAGGCAGTTGTAACAATGTGATCAAAATAAAAAGATTATAGATAAAAGCCTTTTCTAAAATCGAGACTTATCAAAATAGGAACTTGAACAATAGCATCCTTAATGTCTTGAAATGCCTTATTTACTTTAGTAATCCATTCTATTTTCATATCTTTCTTCAACATTGCATTGAGTGGTCTTATGATCTCTACAAAACCAAAGATAAATTTTATTACAAAATTAATCCTACCAAAGAAAGATTTCAACTCTTTTTCATAGTTAGGGATTTATATCTTTGAAATTGATTTTATCCTATCAAGGTCAATAATCATACCTTCTTGGTTGATTACATGTCTTAGAAGTTTGCCTTCAGTCACTCAGAAGATACTTTTCTTGGGTTTTAAATCAATGTCATACCTTCTACACTTCACCAACACTTGTTCCAAATGCATCATGTGATCAAATCTATTTTTAGAAAAAACTATTAGTTCATCCATGTAAATAATTATGCACTTACCTATTAAACCTTTGAATTCATGGTCTATTTCTCAATGAACATTTACTCATGCATTGATCAATTTGAATGGCATTCATTTGTATGCAAATATTCCCCACTTGGTGGTGAAGGTAATTTTCATTCTATCATTCTCAATCACTAGGACTTGGTTGTAGCTTAAAAAACCATTAAGTAATGACATTATTCCAGACCCACTCACCAACTGAATGACCTTATCCAAGGATGGCAAGTGGTAATTTTCCTTCTATGAGGATCTTTTTAAGTTTCTAAAATTAACACAAAGTTTGATTTATCTATTCTTATTTTAGAATCACACAAGATTTGTAACCCATGTGGAGTTCTCTTTGGGAAAGATTACCCTTGCATCTAACAATTTTTTTAATTACTTATAAATTAATGGTTCCAGCACTAGATTAACTGGCCTCTATCTTTGCCTAAAGGGTCTACAGGCCTCTTTCAAGGGGATAGTGTGAGTAATAACACTAGTATAAAATATATTAAGATAATCATATGACCAATAAATGACATATTTGGACTTGGATAAAATGATAATGGCTTCTCTCAGTCCTTTAGTGCAAACTAGACTAATGTTGACATTTTCCCCTATACCAGGATTTCCCAAGTTGACTTGTTTATAATCTTTTATGCTCACCTTAGGTTGTTTTTATTTAGTTCTTTGTTTATATAGGTCAAACATCCTTTCTAAATAGATCATGCCCTAGGGGATTTAGTTCTCCTTGAGTTGGATTACTCAATCTTCATTATCCTTCATATTTTTTTATAGAAATTTCATCCTATTCATTAATAATGTGGGATTTGAATGCACTAGAATAGAACTTGAAGTCAATTAGATGCTTATCACCATATAAAAATTGGAATTGATTTATTTTTTATAGTATAGAGGCAATAAAATCATTTCCATAGTAAACTCCTACAAGTTCAAAGGCTCTTGAGACACCAGGATTGTTATTTTTGAAGCTAGAGCATCCAACAGTTAGTTCTACTCCCTAGGTAGGGAAAAAATATTGAATGAGTTCAAAACACTAAATAAAATCCCAAGCTCTAAATTTATACTTTCTTCAATAGCAAATCGTACACTGATATCTGCTCTTGACTTAATTAACAACTATTTCTGAATCACCATAGACTAATAGTTATTTTACCTTATGTTTGATTATAAATTGATGTCCTAAAATAAGAGCTTCATATTTTAATAAATTATTAGTACAAGTAAAATATAATCTACAAGAATCTAGATATTGTTTTCCTTTAAGATTTGTCAGAATAATTCCAATGTCAGAACATTGCTTAGCTCATGCACCTTCAAATTGTAATGTTTAAAAACCTTTACCTTCTTTTTTCTCCTTGTCATCTATAACAAGATTAGTGGTTTCCAAAGTGTAAGCACCTAAGTTATAGGATTGGTAATTTACCTTTTCATTCTTGATGTTATATTTAGTGACTATGTATTTCATTTTAGGTTCTTAGTCAATCCTGATTTGATTGGGAATCATGGATCAAGGTAGCCACATCTAGGAACAATTAGTGGACATATATCCATTCATGAATTTAGTCCAATCATGACTCAATAAAAATCTATAAGACTCAGTATGTCAATGACTTGAATGTTGATAAACTATTGGATTTGGGGTTCATGAGTGAGCTATATGTGAATATTTAATAATTTTCCCACTACTTTCACTCTTGATTTGTCAAATTACACCACTACCTTCTCAAATTTGACTAGGTTTAATCCTAATTTTTCATAGATTCATAAAGGCATAATGTTAGCTAAAGCACAAGAATCTAGCAAGTAATTATGAATATTCTTACCAAAAATCCTTATAGTCAATATAAATGATGGAACTTCATGCTTACTCTTATACATTACCACATTTACATGCACTAGTTTAGCTTTGATGGAGATAGGATTTTCATTCAATGATTTCAATAGCAAATCACATTGTTTAGTGATTTCATTAATTTCATGTAATGTTATGTTTGCCTTGATCTTTTTCATATCTTCCACTATGTTATATCCACCTTTCGATATTGTGCAGAGAGATTCTATTGTTGGCTGAATTTCCTTACCTTTAGGGGGTGGAGGATTATTTTTTGTCCTACCATTAGAAGGTGTATCAATTTTATTAGGTGGGGTGGAAGTTGTCATAGGTGGGTTTTGACTTGTATTTCTTAAATCATAGTTGTTCCTTTGGTATTGTTTGAAATCATGTACTTATTCAACATTATCTTCTAGATCATTTTCATTTTCATCTTGAACCCCTCCATTTGGATTTGAATGTCTTCGAATGCATGACCAAATTCAATGTAGTCTAGTTTTCCATGTCTAGTGTTATTATGCACTCAACACTAGTTGGGCAAGGCTAACTCACAAATGTTGATCTCATGAAACTTTCTCAAGGGGGGCTCATTATTATTTTTAGACCTATTGAGGGGTCTTTTATATCTTTGGAAGATATAATTTATATTGGAACCCTCAATAGTATTTTTCATTTATTTCTTTAGATCCAAGAAATCATTAGCATGTTTCAAAATGATTCTGCATATCAAATCTAATTCTCCCTTTGAAGGCTATGAGTTATTATTTTGGGTCACAGTTTGAATGTTGTGTTATTTATGCACACCAGTGCTTGAATGATATTGTTTTAAGGATGTGCTCCAACATTTGCTTCATTTAAGAATCCTAGATGTTGGTTGGGTGTAGTGTGGCTTAATGGTAATTGGTTAATTACTATCACTTTGTTTAATATATGCATATTATAATTCATGTTGGGTAGGATATTTAGAGTAGGTGGCATTGGGTCATATTTTGGTATAGCAAAGGTAGGATGCCCTTGTGGGTGCATTTGTTCATCAATATAGATGAATTTAGCATATGTCAAAGGCAACATGTTAATATTCAAGGCTCTTTCATTAAGATAGTTGTCATCAGGTCTAAGGCATTTTTGTTATATTTTTTAAGCCAAATTATCTTTTAGCCCATAGGGTGGGGATGTCAGGCTATACATTTTTTGGAAATTTGCATTGAATGTTCTATTTAGTTCCTTTATATCCATTTTGAGGGTGGTGAACTAGTGATACACAACTCTCAAGATTACTACCATACCAAATTGGCAAATAAAATTATAATTAAGCTGATCCCATCATGTTATGGAATCTTTTGGCAAGTTGAATAACCAATCATAAGCCACATCTTATAATGTAAAGGGAGAATGGTGACAAGCCACATCCTCATAAATTACATTAAGTAGCCTCAAATATTATTTAAATGACTTTATATGCTCTTCAGTGGTTACTCTACTGATGGGGTTGAAGAGAGGCAACTATTTTTTTGGGTTCCTTGGCAAATCATGAACAACTCTAGAGACATTGATGAATGAGACAAGTAACCATGCCATGATTGGCAAGAGGGGTGCAAAATTTTGGTTAGATGGGGAATTTGGTTTGGTAATGGAATTCCTAGGTTTACCTTTGTCTACTCTCACCTTCCTATGAATTTTTAGGGATGTTAAAGGTACCCTAGTTTTAGATCAAGATCTAACTCTAATCCTAAGCAACTTCATGATTTAGAACATGTATTAATAACCAAAGAGTAGAAAAAATTCAAATGTATCTTCATAGGTGTCAAACATTATAAATATAATTCAACTTCTTATAGAAAAGCCTTTATAAACTAGATCACATAGTTTGACCTTGATCTTTAAGGATCCAAGATCTAAAACCTTAGAGTTTTCAATACTTACACAAATACTATTAGTTTCACACATTAGTCTATAGAGATCAATGTTAAAATATAATTCCAAAGCATTTATATACCTAATTTAACAATTTAAGAGCATTTGAGCCTTTAAAAATATCTTTAAGCACAAAACTATGCAAAGGTTTGCTCAATCCCAAGCGAATTAGAGAAATTATGATCTTAAATATCTACATTTAGTACAAATGAGGTCTCAATGATTGACCTTTGCACAAATTCTCACATATATCCATATTATTTACTAAATTTATGTCAACCTTCATAAAGATGATGAAAATAACCTTAAATATGCCTAAAGATCAAGGTATTTCACCTATCTTTAAGGTTTTCCATAAATTTAGATATTGGAATTAAATATTTCAAAATTTATATGAATGAGCACTAACTTTGATGGAATCATTCAAAGAATTCAAAAGTTCATACAAGGAATGTAGATCTTCAATGTTATTTAAAAATATTTGGGTACTTTGAAAGAATTATACATATATTTAATGAAGTACACTAAAATTTCACCAAGATGTATGAAAGTAATTGCATAGGTGCCCTCCTTCTAATGTTAGCTTTTTCCTCATTATTGATACACTTAATGTGCTTCTTGTGCCACTAGGGAATGAGAGGAAAGTAATAAACTTAATTTTAAGTCTTGAAAGACTTAGGGCTTGAGTTGATTACATAAATACTACTAAAAATAGAAAAACAACAAAGATATGGTAACCACTTAAAAATATACAAATATACTCTACTGTAGAGACATCAATTTATGCAATAGTGACACTTTATTTCTTGCTAATCTTTGAGAAATTGCTTTAAACTTTTCTAATTATTTCCCAAGCACAAACAAACCATGAATATTTGCATAATGATATAAAATAAAGTGACTCATGGCGTAGATATAAAGGTAAGAAGGGTAGGGAAGAAATGAAAGTTTGCTTTATATGGTTAGAGGTGTCAATTATTATAACCTCTATGATAATAACATGTAAAACTAGCATTCACCAACCCTAATGTAATACTCAAATCCAAATGAATGTAGTTGAGACTTAAAAGGAAAAGAGATGTATATACCTGAAAGCATATGTTGCACAAAAGTTACTTATTAACATCAAATTGCATAAGCACATTCAACTATAAATAATATGAAATAGAGCACATAAACTAGTATATTGGTTAGCCTATTATCAAACTCAAACCAATAGATGCATACATTGATGTTATTTCCATATTAATTGGTACAAAAGAAACCATTGATTATCTAAAATCATGAGAAGCAAAAACAACATAACACACAACAAAGCATTTAGATAATCTCATGAATTCTTAGCTCTTTTACATTAATTCTCTAGTAATTATTCCTAAAAATTACAATGACGTAGAATACCCCTATATATAGGCCTAAAAATTCCTATGCAAGTTCAAGTGGGCCCATTAAAATATGCCAAAATTTATCCAATTTTTTTTTAGCTTTTGAATAACAATAACTAAAATGTCACATATTACAAGGGGATATTCCAAATTTGAAATTACAAATCAAAGCAAAATATTCCTCAAGGCCTTGGTTTTCTCGATTGAGATAGTTATGGGCATTATGATTGAATGAAACTTGTTATTGCAATGCTGATTGTTGTTTCCCTATAGGAGGTTAATGAGGTGTTAGCTATTGTTGTGGAATGGGTTGTTGGATAGCTACTTACTGACTAGCTCATTGTTGCAACCTTTATTTTTTTGCTTCTTTCCTTGTCTAAACTTACTAGAATGCGAAGTAGTCCTAGTTAATTTGACTAAAACTCAAGATCATAGGATGAAATAGGTTAGGAGTTTATTTAAGAATCCTACCATAATCTTCAAGTATAGGTCTCAATGCTTCTTCAATAGCATCATCTCTCTCTATCCTTTGGTTAGAAAAATCCACAATTTTCTTCACTTCAATGGCAATCTTAGCATTAGCTATGTCTTATTGGAATTTTGTAACAAATAATTTCATTTAATCCCTAAAATCCTTGTCATCCATAAATTTTTCATCAAGTTTGGTCACCCTAATGACCATAACATCCTTTAGCAATAGGGCAATCCCAAACTCTATTTTTTCTAAGGATGCATTTACATCCTTAACTTGTTCTAGCCTCCTTTTCAATATTATCCATCTATTCATCATTATATTCTATGCTACGATGATGTCTTTAAGTGGAAATGTCTTAAGGTCTAGTAACTTATTGTTCCTTATAACTTTAACCAACTTTTCTAACTTGGCATCATAGAGTGCAAGTCTTTGGTCATATTTAGTGACCATATTAAACTATAGAGTCCCATCCTCTTGCCTTCACTTCATGACCTTGTATAAACTGAAGACATTGATGATTACATTTATTATTTGTATTGTAGTATTCTCTTTCACTATAGGTAACGCTTGCTCCCTCAATCTCTTCACCTCGTATTGCATACCTTTCATTAAGACCACTATGGATTTTGCATTAGCTTGGGCCATGGACATAGGGTCCCTTGCATACTCTTCTAATTAACCTGGTCTAACCTTCCTCTTCTTTTTTAAAGTAAAGAGGGACTCTTCACTTTCATGAGCCACAACTAATCTGGATTAGGGATGTTCAGCCTGCCTACTCACCACTCTTTCATGGTACATGTTGTGGCATCAAATTTCATACCAATCTATGGTGCAGAGAGGACTACCTAAGGTTTCTCTTATTTTGATAACAGTATACTATTTGTAACCCAATTTGGGATAAAATTAGGCATTGGATTTGTTGGAGATGGAAATAGAAGTGGTGTAGATGGGGTAGAGGCTAGAGATGTAGCAGGAATGTGCAGCAAGTTTTTTGGGTCTATCTACCCCAGTGTGCTAAATGGATTTCTTGCAGGGTCCATATTTAAAATAAATAGAGGAAACTTTTGGGGCACACTAACCTTTGAAGTCATAGAAAAATTGAATGGGGATAGAGGCAAAGGTGGCTTTGTAAAGTTTAAAGTTTTTGAAATAGGCCTTAATAACTTTATTGATATAGGGGAACCAATAGCAAGTGTTGCACTAGTTGTTACTACCTAGAAATAATTGGAACTTATAATTTGACTAGCACCAATGCTTGATGAAGATGAAATATTTGTAGTGGTATGAGTAATGAAATAGGGGATCATAAATCCCAAGGAACCACTAGTTTAGCCTAGGCTAGTATCAACTAAAGATTGAGTTGTGGTAGTTTTAGTTGTTGATGATAGTAAATCCAATGGGGTAACAACAACATATGGGATACTTATGGAAGTAACAACAAGAGTAGTCCTAGGTAGGATGCTAGTTTGCATTATGCTCATTGATGGGGGAGAAAGGGTAGGAGGAGCAAATATAAAAGTATAAGCAGTTTGAGATGTACTTTTAATTGGAAAAGAATGTAGTGGTGAGGTACTTACATTAGGATCTTATGCTCCAAGGGTATTCTATTGTGTCAAATCTTAGAGAGGGAGTAGTTGCTAGATCTTTCACAACTTGGTTACCTGTAAGAGTTGATTGCATTATATACTCCATAGTCACTTTAGAATCTAGTGGAGAGTTTATTGCTCCTCTCATAGTGGTTTTAGGCTCCCTTTTCCTATTGTAGACTTTCTCAATGTTTTTACTGGCTAGTGCCTACACTTATTCCATTGAGAGATCAATGCATTATTCCAGTTCCTCAAGGTCAATATAATTAGGGTCAAGTTGATCTAAAATTTCCAGAAAGATTCCCATAGTAGATGTAAATATTATTATGGACCTTTGGTAGGGGTTAGGTTGACTTCTAGGTCCTCCTTACTCAAACCCTGAAGGTAAGTTTTGAATGCTTGAAGTGGAAAGTTGTGGAGGTCTATTTGGCCTATTCCTAATAAGAGGAATGATGTCTTCATATTATTCATCTTTCCTTTCCTCATGGTTAGAATCAAACATGTTCCTATGTGTTGGTGGTGGCTGAGACTTAGTAATATCCTACTTTTTCTTTTCCCTATCCAATCTCATTTCTAGTACAATGTTCTTCATTACTACATTCTGAGTACCACCTCATCATTCATAGAATCTCTATATATCCACTCATTGACTTCTTATTTATGCTTGTATTCCATTGCTACATCTTTCATGAATCTAAATAGATGCTTGGAAATGATTTTATATGGATCCCATGGTCTGAAGTCATCTTTAGGCAATATGTATGAATACCTATGCCTAACAGCTACAATAATATCATACCACTTGGTAATCCTGGTCCTCCCCAATTTAAAATAAAACTTATCGAGGGTGCATTTTATTCTTGTGGCATGCTTATGTGAGAAGCTTGTATGAGATAGAGAGAGAGTTTATTCAAGAGTTAGATAAATAGAGATCCATCATCAAGTGTTGAAGAGATTAGTTCTAAGGTGGAGGTGTTCACTTCAAAGGAGGGTCTAAAGGACTTGATCTTCCTTAGGGGTAGTTGTTCCTTGTGAAACAAGTGTTTCACTAAAGACATTTGGTCTAAAAGATTTCATCAAGGTTTTCTGGTCTAATTAAGTTGACAAGTCTCTTGTTTGTAATTTATTATAGGATAATTAGTCCATGTGTTATAGGCTTGAGAGTGGGTTTTATTCCCCATGAGGGTTTCTCATAGGAACTATGTGTTATATTTTTGATCTTGTGTATGAATTGAATGAATGAGCTCTCTTATTAATATTTCATGATCAATTTAATATACATTGATTTTCTAATAGTTTTAAAGGTTTGGAATTGAAACTAAATTATCTGGGCTCACTAATTCATCCCCAACACATACTATCCCATGGATCACATGTGTTAGAAAAAAATATTAAGTACATAACATATAAACCACACTACGAAAGATATAAACATGGATAAATGCATCTATAAGTACATAATCTCAAACATGATAATTTAAAATGATTTTAAAATAATATAACCTAGATGTATCATGATCAAATAAGTGGATGCCCCCAATGTCCAAATTCCATGAGTGGAGGGAAGGCCTAACATCTGTAAGTGCATAGGACATGTATCTAGGTATTCTTGTATGACAATCAAAATATGTGTGAAACACACACACACAAACACACACACACACACACACACACACACACAAACACACACACACACACACACACACACACACATAGAGGATGGTTGATATGTTATCTACCAATATGTAACCAACAAAATATATTCCAAGGAGATAATATAGCATGTAAGTGCTAGCAATATTTTGAATTTTTTGGCATTGTTTAATTTTTTTAGGTATTTTTAAAATACTTATAGATTATGTAAGATACCAAATTATCTCAAAAGGAGGATAAGAATTTTCAAGGATTGGTAAATTAATAATGTGTATTGAACCAAATGTGCCATATGTTTGCATAGTAGAATAAAAAATTATATCATGTTCTTATATCAAGCACACACAATGATTAGTATATTGTGCCTCTTGCTTTCTAGTGATGATAGATTTAACAAAAAAGTTATTCCAAGATGCCTTTGGTTTCCATTTTTCAATTTGTTCCATGTCCTTTGACTTTAATGATATTCCATTACTTATATTTTCTTGTATTGTAGTTGAAGATATACTTCCTTTTGTAAAAATGAAATATAGCAACCATTGGAAGCATCTCTTATTGAGTGTAGCAATGATTTCCCATGTTTAATATTGTAAGAATCTAGAATATAAATACACTGTAAATTAATATAACATTATTTTGAAGTAAATGAAACTTGTAACTGAATTGATCCCATACTTGTTGGAATTGCATTAGTTTCATCCATATGTCAAAGCTTATTTTTGACAAAGCTAGGAAATGACATATGATAAAAATTTGTATCTTTTTAGTCCATAACCTTGATATTTGTAATTGACTTGTTGTGTACATAAGTAGTGGTCTTGATATGAGGAAAGTCTTGTGATTTTCTCCTTTATAACTAGATTTAGAACTTTAGTTTTTTCATCTTGTTGTTTTTGTAAAATTGCTTGCTCTAGCTTTGCCTTTTGAATATTTTCTTTCTCTAAGTTTTACATTTTTAATTTTTTGCTTTTGAAATTATCCTTTGGTACCCATATTTTCCTTTTTCTCACTTATGCTTCAAGAGAGGTACTCATAATTTGATTGGTTTACTTGAGTGATGTATTGATTAAAGGATTACCACTATCCTTATAATGTTTCATTTTGTTCTTTAATGCAAAAAAATAGTCTATATGATGCCCATGCATTCTATGATATGAATAATAGTATTTTTATCTCCTTATATGACATTGATGGTGTAATTAAATCACTTTGTTTCGAATCATTTATCTTATGGTTTTACTTGGAATCTTAGAAGCCTTTAGGTAATTTTTTGATTCCCTTGTTCTATATGTATCTGATTTAAATATTTCATTTAGATATGAAACTTTGTTGGGTAAAACACTACTAGATGGAGATGCAAATACATGGTCAACATTGGCATGTTTTATATTTTGTAAATATGGAATCTAATTTTCCAATAATGTGATGTTTCAACTGAAGTGTTGATTTTGATTTTTTAACTCTACTATCAACTTGATCATAATGCTTATTTAATATTATATGGATTAACAAGAACAAACCCTAGGTGCTTTTGATTGAACATGCATACATATACGATCTACCTTATGCCTAAAAGAACTGCTAGACTAGAACTAGTTTGAGGGATGGTATATATCACCCTCCTTAGGGTTAGGAGGAATAATAAGTTCCTTTTTAGCCATTTAAATGTTCTAAAAACTAATATGAGCATAATGAAAAAGATACTTATGAATGCTAGCATTCCAACATGATGCAATAAGGATATAGCAATTTAATACTATTGGATGATTTTTTTGATAATATGATATATATTTTTCTATAAAACTATGAAATGAGATGAACCTATAAAAATAGGTAAATAAAAGTATAGTCTACAATCTTTAGGTCTAAATTTACTAAAAATATTAAAACACTGAAGAAAATGTACAATATTTTGGAAAAAATAGGTTTTGTTCTATGCTAACATAATTATTAAAAAATTATAAAGAATTTGAAATTTGATCTATAATGGATCATAAAAATGCCAAAAAAAGTTGAATTCTTCACAAGAAAAACCCTATCATATTCCAAATAATGAATCAACAATTATGATAAAAAAAGAACATATTTCTAAGATCTAAGAGGTTTTTTAATAGAATACTATTTTTTATGAACCTATAAATTAATTAAAAAATAAGTACACCATTCACCTTGTATGTTAATAAAACTAAAAATTCTAAATAGGAAAATTGAAAAATTCATACTAGACTTGGGAGAACAAAAAGAGGTTTTCTAGTATACCAACCTAAATAGAAAATACCAATAAGTAATTATAAAATGGATCTATTTGGATGATAGAATTCAAAAATAAATTAATAGTAAATTTGAAAGTGTATGAACATAATTTTTGACAATCAGATAAGGGTAACACCCTAGAGTAAAGTTTCAAATCCAAAAATCATTCACAACAAGTGAAACCCTAGGGGATTGGAAATAATAGATGATGCTAGGTTTATAATGGAAGACTCAGAAGTTAGGTTTACAAAAAAATTAAATATATAATATATATTAGATAATGTAGGTGTAAAGGGGATAAATATATCCTAAGGTACAAGGGTAATAAACTATCTCTACAACAAGGTAATAAATTAAAAACATAAATTAACAATATTATGAATTCATATACTAAGATATGCTAAAAATAGAAATCAGAGCTATAATATTTATTTAAATGATAATTAGAGAAAGATACTTAGATAGATTACTATGTTAATTTTTATGTGATATGGAACAAGTTGGAAATATAAATTAGATCTAGATTTTGGACCAGTTGTTTGATTCAAGAAATCATACATATGTGGCATCGAACACTTGTGTCAACCTCAAATTGTTCTTTTGATGCTTTTGTCTAACCTAGATGTATGTGTATAGTAAAAAATACCTACTTGAACTAGATGAAACCATTTTGGATATTTGAATTCTATGTTTCCTTCAATTTGGTGTGCTCAAATCACATGCTATCACTCCTTTTCAAATAGAAAAACCCTTGTTCTTCATATTAATAGTGCCTATGGGAGAATTCAATTAGTGCACTTATAGTGTTGAGATAACCCTAAATACCACTTTGTCAGTGGGTGATACCTAGATATACACTACTCTAAATAATGCCTCATACTCATGTATTCCCCCCCCCACCTTATATGTGAGCTTGTGTCTGTATAAGGATTCAATTTATGATTATAAGAAAATACATAGAGTGACAAATCTTATAAATTGTGAAATAAATATCATTTGATGATCATTCAATACTTCATATCTATAAATGTGTCATCCATATGACTGATATGCAAATAAGAAAAAATGGGTAAGTTTTTCTTACTTGAATGTTTGATTGAAAGCTTTTGGTATTTTTTCTTATGAGTTGATAGGTCTATGTTAGGCTTATGCTAGATCTATGCTAAGTGAGGAATGAATTAGGATTGATAATGCATATATAACAATCCTCTTGTATAATATCTTGCATTAAAGCACTTAGAGTAATCATAGGGATATGTTTCATTTATAATATAAATGAATGTAAGGCACTAGACACATGCATTGGGATATGACACTTACATCGATAAAGGCATTTGAATAGGATCCATGTGTCTAGGTAGTTAGAAAAAGGCACAAGTCTATACCTTATAGAAATAGGAGATAAATATGTTTATAACACTCTGAGCATGATAGAAGGTTTGGGTCATTATAATAAAATTGGTTAGACTAAGAGGTAAGTAATTTGGCATAGAGAGATAGTGTATGAGATCCTTTTGTCAATGGGAATGGTATAAACGCTAAAGGTACAACCATGATATGTATTTTACAAGTGTATAAAAATTAGGTTTTATATAATTCAGAAATATGACCTACACTGAGCATAAATGACACCCATGGTTAACATTAAGGTAATATAAGCAAGGAAAGAGGTGGTTAATTTCAATGTAACAAGATCAAAGAGAATGTACAACAACGATTTTTGACTAACCACTTAATTATAATAAAGAGTCTTCCAAATTACATAATTCAAAATCACTCATTTTTAAATTTAAAATGCATATGTTGCAATGATAAAGAGTCCAATAATTATCAACACTTACTCAATGATTGTAGATAATAATTTCCACTCTCCACACTATGGGGTGGGATAAGGAATACTTTTTAGTGTCTCCCTTACGTAAATTCTTGTTCATGTCTATGGGATGACCTTGTAAAGATGAGGGTTTTTTTTTTTCTAAAACCCATGCATTAGGGCTTTATAGGAGGACTCAGAACTTAGTTCACTTGACCAAATGTTACTCTTGAAGGTACATATTATGTATACAATCTAAGCCCATTTGGGGAACATAAAATTATGATTTTAAATCAAAAAATGGGTTTTAAAAATATCCAACAAACATAGAGATACTTTTCAACTCCAAGCCAAAAGAGGCAATGAAAAACACTCATGGTGGCCATAGGCTCAACCACGGAAAATAGCAAAAGAGAAGGTAATCCAAATTATTATTAGTCCTATTGAAAGCAAAAATAAATAAAGGAATATAGATTTCTATTTAAAACAAGGAGATGAAACATGCATGGGTGACATGAACACATATCTTAGCTTCACCACTTGAATCTACACAGCGGGGTTCTTATACAAGTGTTTGTACAAAGCTAATTCCTTCCCAAATAAAGTTCTCTTTTTCATTATCTAAGCTCCTTTTCTTCCTCAAGTTATATTTAACTCTCTCTTTTTAAAATTAACCAAAAATTCCTTTCAAGGAAGGCTTTCCTTTGTCTTATAGACATAAAAATCAAACCCAATAGCCAATGTCAAGGCAACACTTGTCCATTCCCATTCCTTAGATTTTGAAAAAAATGTCTTCTTTAAACATTAACTCATCTTACATAGGTCCATGTGGGCAAGAAATATTTTCACATAAACAATATTTTTCTCATTTATTAATGCCATAAGAATCCACATGGGATGTCCTATAATTTATTTAATGCTCAAATTTTTTTATCCCATCCCTTGGTCCAAATGGGTCTTAAATACACATCAACCACCTTTATTTTTACTTTTTATCAAATTAAAATCTTGGGTCTAAATTCCCATTCACATTTTGGGATAAAGGACCATTTATTTGGTTTATACATTTACCTTTATCATTTGATTAAGATTTAAGTTAATCCCTAAGATAGTTTAAAAAGGTAAGGAATAATGACAAGGGAAGGTGTATAGTGTTAAGAGGGTCAAAGAGGGTCAGAATTGAAGACTTGGTTAAAATATAACATTGATGGGATTTAATCTAAGGGAGTAATGAAAAAAATAATAAAATAAAACCAATCATTCACTTGTGCTTTGTGTAGTCCAAACTTCCTCTCTTAGGCTTCTTTTTCACCTGCATATTAGTTCACCAATAAACAAATACTGACCTAAGTAGTCAAAGTTGTTGAATTTTAATGTCTCAAATAATATCTATGACATGCCCTATCTCTATACTCCCACCTATCCTGCATTATATTGCATTTGCATTTGTTTTTGTACCTCATTCTTCTTTTATGCCTAGTAGTAACATTTCCCTTATTACTAAAGGGTTTTTAAATAAGTGTGATCCTGATTTTGCTAGGTATGTTCATCTTGTCAATGACGAGGAATTTTTTATGGTGTGCATCAAAATGAATTTTATGCCCCATTATTGTGCCATCTTACATCTCATAATAATTATGGTTTTTAGTGGGTTGTGTAAATAGCTTGATTTTCATATATGTCTTAGGAGTACCACTTTTCTATCCCCCAATGATTAACAATTTTTTTGATTGACTACAATAACCCTTTTTCTTGATGCATTTATAATATTCTTTATCCTTATTTATATGCTTCCATGACATTAGGAGGAAGTTATTTTAATCTTGATATAAATATATATTGATTGTCCTTTTGATTAGCATGTTACAAGCAACTTCTAGTATTGATGATTGTGGATAGGGGCTATATCAACATTAGTTGACCATATAATAAATTTCACACTATCTCACTCTTTGTCTCTTTATCTCTCATTGACGTGTATGACTTGAGATATATATGAATCTACTAATGAATGATAAATATCAATGACTAGTCATGATATAGTTGGATGTATTATAATGATCATGCATGGTTATTGATTGATGCTTCTTTGGATTAAAAATATGTTTTTGAGTTATCTTATATGTGATATATGATTAACCATATAATTTTTGTGTTGATTCTAAATGACTCATATAGTGTTCCATGGTAGTTTACATTATCATATCGATGTGTGTTATTGGTTGCCACTCTAATGACATTTTGGATGTTGATAAGAGGTGTACTACTACAATGCCTAGGAGTAACTAAGGGATGTGATGCTCATTTGTTCTCCTAGGACTCAGAGGGGAGCAGATGGTTATGGGGCATTATTGATGCTCCTCCTACATTCTTCTGAGATTAATATGCATATTTAAATCCTCTTATGAGCAGATGGGTATCCTACTTAAGAGAAGAACAAATGTTAACTTTAGAATATGGGTATCCTTATACAAGTTTTATTTTCTAATTTCACTTGTTAATAACATATTTAGGTATCTTTTTCTTTATTATCATACTTTAGAATTATGATTAATTAAGAGTAATGGTAAGTATGTAACATATGCAAATCCCTTACATAATATCAATACCCATGTATTTATTTTAGATATATCCATACTACAAACTAATTTTGAATGCGGTAGAAACTAAATTATAATGTTTATGTACATAAAATGACCCCTAACATGGCATGAGGTTGATTTTTTTTTCCATTTTAACTAGCCACTAAGAATATGATTACATCATCATTAAAACATTCATACTTGATATCATCTATCTACATTTCATTATATATATTTCATAATTTTTGTTTTAGTTTTGAAGTAAAGAAGCTAAAAGCTAAGCATAAATCTTATGTATTTATTTTGGTTAAATGTTAGGGATTGAATCCTTCAGGTAAATTTACATTAAGGGGTGAATATTTGAACCACTTTCACCTTAAGCGCTAATTATTTAAACCAATTTCACTGTTGGAAACATATTTTTTATTCTTATTTTTATTTTTCCTACAATATCCCATGGTGGAATGCTTCAATTAATTTATAGATCATTCCAGTATTAAACATCCAAATGATTGGAATAATTTGTATATCATACATAGGAATTTAGGGATAGCAGTGTAACATTTTCACAACTCATTGTGGCACATTTTAAAATCTAGGCGTGAGTTGGCTATTACTCAAACTCAAACTGATTTTCCTACCATCATAAATAAATGAATGATATCATTATTATGGAATGAAAGGAGGACATGGGGCATCTTTGGCAAATATAGGTGGTGAAGTACAATTATGTTAGAAAGCTAAGGTGAATTAAGTGTGGGCATCAACAGTTGCATTCATTTAATTAATATTAGAGCAGCAACAACGGAAATAAGGAAATAATATTCGTTCAAAATTTGGATACATTTTTAAAAATACCAATCAGAAACAATCCTTCACGTACTTCTATGAATCTAATACTCTCACCAATGAATTGAAAATTTTATTGACTTCATCCTCAAAGAGTCTCCTAATTTTTCTCATAAGTTCTTAGGTTGGCATCTACATAATTCTCATATTCAAGAGAACATAATTTAGGGTTTGACCAAAAAAATATGAGGTAATATAATGTCCTTGATTTTATGTTTATATCTTAATTAAGTTGAAGGTGTAGATTCTTTGATTCCAATTTATTTTTTCTGAAAAAGAATATGTTGCTTTGTTGAGAATTATAGAGTTAGATTTGGGAGCAGGATATGATTCTGGTGGTTAGCAAACAAGTCTTAAGTACTCCTCCTAATCAATTATGTTGTGATTCATGGATTAAGGACTTACAAACACTTCACACATAGTAACATTAAATCACTTTGTTTAAATCTTACAATAAAAGAGGAATAATTATGTTTCAATAATTCAAGGGACAAGTATTAGAGGAATAACTAGATGAAGAATCAAAATAAGAACCCAGAAAAGAGGCCAAAACTATTTGATATATAAATAGAATGGAATAAACCTCTATGTAATTAGATGTATGGACACAATTTCCCTCTAAATGCAAATGTTAGTTGAGACTATTTAATATGATCCATGTAAATATACAAATAAATTATACTTTTACGTGACTATCTATTTACCACCTTATTTATATGTTTCGATTGGGCACTCACTATTCCATTTCTTACCAAAACAAGTTTCCTCAATACTGAATTTAATTGAGTGAATTGTAAAAATGGTTTTATTTTCAATCTAATATAAAAATGATGAAGACTTATTGCAGATTGTTCAAAAGATGGACACCACCTAGTGTATGCTTTTCAATGACATTACACTGATTTCTAAAACTTTTAATAAATCTAAATAAATAAACAAAATTAATATTATGGAAAAATATAATTGAATAGTTAATTTTCTCGCATAAAAAAAAATTGATAATAGCATTAACAAAATATAAAATAGAATAATAATATCACTGAAAAAAAAAGTTTAAAGAAATAATACTTAACTCTTATATTTGCAAAATTGTCTAAACTTTGAGCCACAAGTCACAAAAATATGAATCTGAAAAAATGCAATAATGAAAACTATTCACGAGGGGCATAGATCCCTGTTAAAGCTATACGCTAACTAAATAAACATTTAATATAAACATTAGGGGCATTAGAGCCATATGAATACTATACACGAACCGAACAAACATTTAATGATCCTACTAACTCTATTAAAACATAACAAATAAATAATCACCATAACGCACCATATTTAATAGCTTTTACAAATATTTAATAGCATTTAAGATCCTTATTTTTTTATTTTTTTAAGTGCATATAAAAGAAATTTAAAAAAATGTAGCGTAGACAGCTTCTTGCCCAGAAAATTTCTTTTATTCAGTAAAAATTTAATTTTTGTTTATGATTTTGCTTACCTGTTGGTGGCATTTCCATGTACATATCAATACAATTTATGTTCAAAATCCTAACGAAATAGCTGTAACACTGCTGGATCTTTGTTTTCTGGAGTGGCCTCTACATTCAAGTCAATAAGTGTACGTTCATTAGTCGATCCAATATCATGTTTATGGATCTCAAGTGAACTTATGGCAATATTTCTTCCATGGGAATATAAATCCCTTCCTCCAGCGCAGGTATCCTTTGAGTCACTCCTACAAAAGTCCTCCCATTTGAATGAGGGCTTCCACGGGCATATATTTTTTATGACCGTGCCGGATATATCTGTTGCAGAACTGCAACTCATGCAATTTTTCTTTATAAGTTTCTTAGTTTCGAGGATTCTGTCTAACAAAGTAAAAAATTCTTCCATTTCATCTTCGCTGTCATCTGCATATGTGCGTTTAGTCTGGCTCTGTGAGACCTTCTGCTTTTGAGAACACGACAATTCCAACCTCCGCTTGGCTTCTTTGAAATCCATGTTAATAATAAAAACAATAAAAAAAAAGAGTATTTATGTACTTTACTAGAAGAGCATTACATTCAGGCAGGTGAAGGCCCCGATCCAAACTCCTCCACAAAAAGAGCAATCTTGCAGAAGTTAACTTAGGTGGAATTCCATCGTAGGACATAAAATAGAACACGAGAGAATGTAGAAATACTCTAGGAATTGCACCTAACACAAACTGAACTATTGGATTTTGACCGCCAAAAAAGCTCGCTTCCCTTTCAAATCTTTGGGCAACTACTCTGCCTTCCTAAGCATGTATTTATCGAAATTTCAACCTGCAGCCACCGCTAGGGTGTATCATGCCGTGCACGAACATCCAACGGGCATTCGTTGAATTGGTCGAAATGTTGACTAGGTTAATGAACATAAATGTAATCTGATCATGTTCGTCACACTGCTGCGTTAATGGGGTCGAATTCATCTGTTTTTTTCAAACAAAACAGATTAGTACAGCATGACGAGTCACCGACAATGTCAGAAATTCATTCATCTATACAGAGTAGCACAGCATGACGATAACGTGAGAAATTCATGTTAAAGCCGACAAACATGGAATAGGTGAGAGATTAAAAATTGCAATAAATCAAGCACAACTCTCAATTGACGGGCAGAGTTGACCATCACATCCTCCATGATTTTTTTTGTTTTTTCAAAGCGCTGCCAATCCTCTCTGCTGACGTCATTGACGGAGGATGCGATACTGTAGTAAAGGCGGTGGGGAAAATTCGTACGATTGGGTTTTGGAGGGTTTCAAGTGAGCTTTTGTTTTCCATTGTGGAGATTTTAGTATAAGGTTGGAAGATAATGATAATTTTGGTGAGTGTTGACACTTAAATTTATTCTATCATTTGAAATTGAGTTTAAGGGGGAAAAAAAAAAAATGGATAAATAATTATCTTTATTTGTATTGTAGATAATT
>JARHVA010008461.1:290000-477500 GCA_037957365.1 Torreya grandis
ATTATCATCAATATAAATAATCTTATGAAACCCACTCAAACAGGTGCCACCACCATGGGGAACAAAACTTATCTATGATGAAATTATCTCACTATTATCAAGGAACTCAAACTATCTTGGATATATAGATAAATTCAAGATGCTCCATAAGTAAGAATTTATGCTCAAAATTTATTAGTAATGAGGGAATAAAATCCATTATCCTCTTAAGTTTCCCTATTAACAAGGTCACATTTGAAACACAATTTATTCAACACAATGTTATTCATTTATAGATATTATAAGAAAAGAGGTCATAACATCGAAGGGGTTATTGATCATAACATTCAGATATCATCATCCAAAATGTATCTTCATGCCCTAAGTATTCAAAAGAGAAGAAACAATAGGAAATAATACCACTAACATATTTATTACATGATTAAGTTGATGATTATCTAATGGTAAATCATTCCATTATATGGATACAAAAAAGGCATATCTAACTACTAAAATTAGATAAGGACCATTCATCACAAGGATAGGTGTAAAAAATTCACCTACATGAGGCTCTGTAACAAGGCCATCCACATGGTATCACCAGTTTGTCATACAAGGTGAATATAATATCTAGAAACATTCATGTGTATGAATATAGGTTTGAAGTTGAAACCCATGCACAATTAATTAAGGCTCTTGGTATCTGATGAAAATCAATCATTTCAATAAGGTATTTATAACCCTTTGTGATGTACTAAGATAAGCCTTTCAACTTAATAAGGGACTATGCCCAACACTTCTTGGAACTACTCATAATATAAGAGTAAAAAACAAATGGGATGGACTCACTAATATACATTTTGGTTCATTCCAAAATTCATTACTTATAGTGATATAACATTTAGAAACCCTCTATCACACCTTACATGAGCGGCAAGGTGATGTTTTCTTTTAAGAGATGGTCTCTAAATATAGAAAGGCCCATCTCAACCTTAGGTCCACATTAAACTTCAGGTCTAACTTGATCATAAAACCTCATGGTCATATTAATTGGGATAAATCTATCCCAATAAATTATATATGGATTCATCAAAGGTAAGATTTATAAGTATAAGGTCATAGGAAGTCTCATCAACCTAGCACACAACAACTCACTCATAAGCTAATAGTCACTTGGCCCTCATATCCATTTGAGTTCCTAACATCTAGTTGCAACATTTTTTCTAATCCTTCACAAAACATCATTCACTATACTATATGGGTGGATGTCCAATAATTTCTATCATAGGTCTATCAAGCATATTGTAGATGATATTTTTTAATTATGTAGCACCTCATCTTGTACACTTGAAAAACTTAGACCTTGGTTATTCCTATTAATTATACACTATTCTTGCTTGTTCAGGCCTTGCATTTACTCTATATTATTCCCCTTGGCCTATCTATTAGTTTTAATAGTATTATATTGATTACCAAGAATTTTATATTACCCAAAATACTTCATACGTACTTATCTTATGAATCTACATGTTCTGATCTTGTAGCTGTTTTACTATACCCTAAACACTAATGTCCACATAGATAGTATTTTATATGTTTTTTTGCTACCATGACACAAGTGTTTAGTGCCCTAATATCATCCAATTTACAAATTAAATATGTCATAATGGTCAATCTAAGTGCTTTAATGTGACTTATAAATCCAAATGGGTTGATATAAATACAAGATCAACCCTCATTCATTATTCACCTACAAAATACCAAAGAGCCCAAGGAAATTATAAAAAAAAATACTATCAAGAATTCAATTGATCAAATATTCCCTATTTACATACCAATTATAGGTAAAACACATCTACAACATTAAATTACTAAAGGAATATCCTAGGAGCCCTATTTTCTAAGTTACAAGCTAGGTCACTATTGTACTTGCTTTACACACATTTCATGATTCAAACACAAGCCAACACATATGGGATAACTACATCAATCTGAGGTTCTCTTCAAAATATTTTATATGTAGGTAGTGTCCTTTTATAGTGGGGTAATTAGGGTCATCATCAACATTATATGCCCATTAACCCATTTTTCCCTAAGGCCACATTGAAGATGGAAATGTAGGGTTTTCTATATTACATGAATTTTAAGAAAGATACAAATGGAAATAGATCAATTATAAAAATTATAATTCAAAAAATAATAACAATTAAATTAAAAAAGGTATAGAAACCATGATTTAACTTAATAGTGGTTTTTTTAGCTTATGTTCTTGCTTTCAGTTCCATTTTTGGATTTTTATATCTGATATTCATGACATGAATCATGTTGGAAGAAAAGTTACTTAGAGTTGAGGGTGGGTGAATTTGTGTTTAAACATTTGCATTCTTTACCTTGTCATTCATGAGTTATCAAAATAATATAGAAAACTAGCAACATACTAAGAACCATGAGCATGAGAGAAACATATAACACAAAACACTTATTTGAGTGGAAACCCCTCAAGGGGAATAAAAACTATTGAAACACATCTTGGAAAAATTATCCTATAATACCATGAATCAAGTTTATCTAAGTACCAACCCAACAAGGAGCACCAACTTGACTTTAACAAGTACCAACTTGATAAGAGGCTACAACCCCCTTGATAATCAAGCACCCACTAAATCAACAATATGAAGTAGTAAAAATTGATCTTGTTTCCCTCTTAGAACTAATGATGGTTTTATTTTTCTCTATCACACTTAAATCTACTTCTCACACAAGAAAAAACTATCCTTTACCTTCTTCGCTCAATTAGCCCTCTTCTTGACTAGGTTAGGTCATATAGACTTGATAATAAAGTTTGCTAAACCTATTATATATTCATGATGGTTCCTATGTACCCTCATAATTTTATACAATACCTAATTTAACCTATTAATATTTATATCTCACTCACTTCAACTCACTTATTTTCAACCTAGACAATTAGGCCTATTAGGCCTTGTTCTTATACTAGGCTCTTGATCATACACATTTTGGTCAGATAAACACACCTGAACACTTGTTTTATAAATTAAATAGGATGTATGACATGTAAAAAAAATGAAACAATCATTAAAATATCTCAGTCATATCATATAGGATGAAAACCCCTTTTAGGCCTTAAGGAGACCTAATGCAATTAGGTCTTCATTACCACACATTATTCCTTGAACAGCGTGGAACACTCTCAAGCTCATCACATAGTAGGAACACATAATATTTAAATTTAGAACCATACCAATTTAATATTGTGTCCATGATAATTTTTAGTTCTAGACACCACTTGAACCATGCCATTAGCACTATTCATGATTAGCCTTATGTGTACCCAAAAAGTTTGTCTTGAACAACTAAACCAAAAACACAAAATTGCCAAAAAATAATTATAAATAATAATATAAATATAACCCTAATTATCTCAAATTAATCACAATGTTAATTGGATATCATAACTCATATTAAAAGTACTCAAACCCTTTTCTCCAAGTAGTCCACTCAGAACTGCCAATAAGCTTCAAAACACAGTAATGGAAATAATGACTTAGAACACCTATATAATCACTTTCATGAAATTAAAATGGGTTTATAAGATCCTTAGACATATTTAGATAAAATTATAATAAATATAATATAATATCAAATAGAAATATTGGTCTTACAGTCCAATCTCATTGCTTCATTGTACATATATCTCATTGAGCTAAACAAGTCAATTTGAGAGCAATTTTATACCATGTAGACATATCAAAAAATTATGTCCACTATGGATATGTTTTAAAGGTTTTTAAAAATAAACCCATGTATTTGTATCCATTCCTAATCTATGATAACACATCTATAATATCATTCCCACTTCTGCCTTGTTTTTCTCACTTTTTACTTCATTAGGCCTTTTTAATGATAAGTCAACTTACATGACCAGTTTAGCATATCTAAATTTAGGAAAATACTTATAAAAAATCATGGGAATAATATATAAGTCTCAATCTTCAACCTCTATCTACTTTACAATTTTGACTCAGTCAACTCTACCTGCTATAGTAAATTTCTGAGAAACATGGCTTTTCTTGTAGGACCCACTCACTCATCTAATAGACCAATGCCACTTGGAGGTACCTAGGAGAGTCCCATACATTATACAATCATAAAAATAGTTCATCCAATCCATTATGTTCTATTTCCATCAATATATTATATATCAGGTCAAACTTAGGGTTTTATAAAGGTTTAAACCACCTTATAGTCTTAGCAATCATTCATAAAGCATAAGCCCTTAATCTAGAAACCAATGCTTGGAAATTTGATCTAGGGACCTTATTCATCTACCATTAATTTATTAGGTTCACATGTATAGGTTACATATTTCAAGAAATACATTAAAGTTCTTCTCAAGTTGAGAACCCTTCATTTATGCACTTAGGAAACCTCGAAACCACATTCCATGCCTTTCCTTGAAAATTTTGACTTTATAATTGGTAAACATACCTAAAATATCATTAAATACCTCTATAAATATTAATTTTCCCATTATTATCTTGAAAACTAATTTTGATACCTAAATAGCTCACCATCTCTTTTTTTGCTTTTTAGGCTTTTGACCTGTAGGTCACATTAGGACTTAAATTAGACCTTATATCTATTATCCAAGCACTCTATACCTCACTCAAATTTTAAAGAAACATCTCACATGAACTAAGACTTATTTTTATCCTTCATAGGTCTTGAAAACACCTCATGACCCCTCATTAGGTCAAGCAGAGTCTAGGACAAGTCTAGTTACATGATAGGTTTATAGGTCTTACCTTTGTAGGCACACTTTGAAGTCTCCATAAAGTGATTCAATGCTTCATATTCATGCTTAAGTGTCTTCAAACATCTTATTATGCCTTTGTGCATTTATCTCACTAAGTTGACATGCTCCTTCTTACACAACACTAGGTTTGCTATGCACACACCTTCTCAAGAACCCTCATAAACAACCTTTGTCATCAATGAAAACATCAATTCTAAGTCTCAACAAAAGAAAAAATGATCAACAATCTCCCCATTTGTCATTTATGGAAAACCATAATGAATGTTGATTATATTTATCTCCTCATTATGGTCTTTCTCCCGCTTTGACATAAATGACAAAGTGGTGTCTTCAATTCCTTGGATCACATTCCTTGAAAACAAGATACTTAACACACAAAATATTGAATTTATGAAACATAAGGAAAGCATTCTCCCCTTATCTTCATGTATACATTCTTGGAAAATCTCACATGATCTTGGAGTTAATGAGCATGATTATTTCCCACTAAACACTTAGACTTTTTAATGATTACTAAGGGCTAGAATTACACCCAATTCATAACTTAGATGTTCAAAGGTTACCTTTTGAAGTGTATTGGTCAAGATTTATACATTATGATCTTATGTAGACATATATTTAAGTTTTATACTTTGATCACTTACTTGTTCTCTTAGAAAATGATACCTGATGAGAATGTGTTTGGTCCTTGAGTGCATGGCATGATTATTTGAGACACTTATAGCACTTGTATTATCAGAATAGATAGGGACAAGACCATCATACTCCACCTTTTAGTCTTTTAGAGTCTATCTCATCCATAGAAACTAAGTGTAACATGAAACTACTATAATGTACTCAGACTCACATGTGGATAAAGTTATTGATGGTTGATTTTTGCTTATCCATGACACTAGACACCCACCTAGGATGAAGACTCCTCCACTGGTACACTTGATATCATCTATACTCCCTTCCCAATCTATATCTGTGTAAGTTACAAGTTTAACTCCTTGTTTCTTCGATACTACAATCCATACATCATAGTCCCCTTGAGATGCTTGAGTATGATTTTTACTACTTTTAGATGATTTTCCTTTGGATCTAATTGAAACATTCCAATAAGACCTACTACTTGTATGATGTTAGTTCCAAAGTTAGTGGTATACAAAAAACTTCCAATCATTGACCTATAATATTTATAATTGAGATTTAAAGATGTCTTCTTTGGTCAACTTACATCCTATGATCATGGGTGTGTTAACTTCCTTGAAATCCTCCATCTCAAATTTATTCAACATCTCTATTATATACATGGCTTCTAAGATGAATATACCTCTTTCAGATTGAGTGACTTGAAACCCAAGAAATAATTAAAGTTTTCCTAGCATTGACATTTAAAACTCTTTCTTCATCACCTTTGCAAAGGCCTTTGTCATGTTCTCATTGTTCTCACGAAATGTGATGCCATCCACATAGACAACTACAATTAGTTAATGGCCATCTTCTATCTTGATGTATAGATTACTATCTTCAACTCCTCTTTTGAATCCTTGATCCAAAAATAGTTTTCCAACCTAGCATACCAAGCTCTAGGGGATTCTTTTAGACCATATAGATCTTTATTCAATTTGAAAACATAGTCTTTGTCAATTGATAGTGAGAACCCTTCAATTTGTTTAGTGCACACTTATTCTTCAAAATTACCATTTAAGAAGGTATATTTGACATCCAATGATATACATTGAATCCTTTGAATCCTAAATAAGTTATAAATAACCTAATGGCCTCCAATCTTGATATTGGTGCAAATGTTTCCTCAAAGTATACCCCCACAACTTGTGCATATCCCTTGCATACCAATCTAGCCTTGTTCCTAGTGACTTCTCCATCCCCATTCAACTTATTTTTAAACACCCATTTTGTGCTAATGGCAATCTTTTTTTAGTCCTAGGAACTAATTCCCAAGTCTCATTCTTCTCTATTTAATCTATCTCATCATTTGTAACACCTTTCCAAAATTTGTCTTTGTTAGCTTCTAAATGACTTTTAGGTTGAATCTTGGATAATAAATCATTCTCTTGAGTTGAATTACATACCAATTTTATCCTAGTTTTCATACTTGAATTCTTATTGCCAATTATTTGAGATTCAGGGTGATATATGTGAATATACCTTGAGGGTCATTTTGAGTTTTATCTCTCTTCAACTTCTTCTTCCTCATCAACCTCTATAGTCTCCTCTTAATTCTTGAATTCCATATTCTCTAAAGTGTTCTTTGACTATGAGTGAGATGTCCTTGTCTCATCAATTCTCAAATTAGTGCCTTCCACTATATTTTACAGTCTCTTGTTATAACATAAATAGGCTAATCTCATTGATGAGTATCTTAAGAATATGCCTTCATCATATCTATAATAAAACTTAACCAAGTCTTCATAATATCTTTTGATAAAACATTTTATCCCAAACACTCTAAAGTGTTTTACATTTATAGGTCTTCCCTTCCATAGTTCATATGGAGTCTTGTTTCCATTGGTTCTTATCTACACCCTATTAAAAATGTATACAATAGTGATTACTACATCTCTCTAATATCCATCAAATATTATGGACTAATTTAATCTGGTTCTAGCCATCTCTTCCTATTCTTCCTTTCCACTACCCCATTCTACTAATGTGTCCTTATTTCTAAGAATTGTCTCCTTATTCCATGAACCTCATAGAATTAATTGAATTCATTGGACCAAAACTCTCCTCCTCTATCAAACCTTAGGCACTTGATCTTCCCATTATTCTCATTCTCAACAAGAGCCTTGAAAGCTTTGCACTTGTCAAGAGCTTCTAATTTTTCTTTCAAGAATTCAACCCATGTCATTCTTGTGTAATCATCAATGAGTAACATAAAGTATCTATCTCCTTGAATTCTTTGAGTTATTTTAGATCCACATAGATCAACATGGATTAGCTCTAAGGGTCTTTGAGTAGATTACTTCTTGTATTTGAACCTTCTTCTAGTTTTCTTTCTATGTTGGCATGCCTTGAAAAGTATGTTTGTAGGTTTGATGATCTTAGGAATGTTCTTTATAGACTTCTTAATGCTAATCTTGACTAAGTTATCAAATTTAGCTGACCTAGCCTTCTATGCCATAGCCAAATTACATCTATATTAATGATGAAACATCTTTCCTTGATCTCATTCAAAACATATAGGTTATTCTCATTCTTCTTAGCATTGGCAATTAGCCTTCCTGATTTGGCTCTCTTTATCTCACACCCTTTATCATGAAAGGTTAATGTGTTTCCTTGATTTCATATTTGACTCACACTAAGTATGTTATGTTTTAGACCTTCCACATAAAACACATTTTATGTCTTGGTTTTCCCATTATCTAAACTCAAGACACCTTTGCCAATTATAATGGTAGTTGTGTTATCTCCAAACCTCACTATTCCTGCAGCATTCTTCTTCAAAGAGATGAACTTATTTCCATCTCCTATCATATGGCTTGATCACCCACTATCTATATACCATTTCATGCCTTCATCTTTAATGTGAAAGGTAGTATAATCTATCATAGTGTCCTCTTTGGTCTTCTTTTTCTCTTTAGAAAATAATCCATCTTGTTTCTTGAGATCAAAGTGATCTATCCTAGATTTGTTTGCTTCTATATTAATGTTTGATCCATATTATGCATTATAGGAGCTTCATATGTCTTGCTGAATATTTTGGACCTTCTAACTCTATTAGATCAAAATCTAGCAATTTGTCCTATAATATGATAAATGTAACAAGTAACATTTGTATATGCACCTTGATTCCATTATGACTTATATTTTATAGCATTGGGTTGATTGGTTAATATTTTTAGGTTGGTACAGTTTACATGTCATAACTCCTCATGTTAACTTTTAAATCTACTCAAATTATCTTTGAGTTGTTAATTTTTAAGCTTCAATGAATCTAGTGTTATATTCAACTAGTCATACTTAACTTCCATTGACTTACACCTTGTGTTGACATTTACAACTGACTCCTAATATCCTTGATTGTCTCCTTTTGATGTTTCAAATCACAAAAGTTTTTCATTAGCCTAGCTTCAATGTCAAATTTATTTTCTCTTTCTTCATTGTCATAGTAAACTTCTTCATCATACATTTTGTCTTCTTCCTATTGATTACAAGTCATTCATGTGCTTCCTTGGATCACCTTTCAAGCAGTTAAGCTTACCTTAATGGACAAAGATTTAATACCAATTATTAGAATAAAATTGATTGAGAGGGGGGAAGGTGAATTAGTTTTTTAAAATTTTCAATCTTTACCTTGTCATTCATGAGTTATCAAAACAATATAGAAAACTAGCAACATACTAAGAACTATGAGCATAGGAGAAGCATATAACACATAACACTTATTTCAATGGGAAATCCTCAAGGGGAATAAAACCCACTAAAGCATAACTTAGATAACTTGTCCTATAACATAATTAATCAATATTATTTGATCACCAACCCAAAAAGGATCACCAACCCCTAAATTTATCAAGCACCAACTTGACTTTAGCAAACACCAACTTGCTGGGAGGCTAAAACCCCCTTGTTGATCAAGTACCCACTTAATCAACACTATGAAGTAGCCCAAATTTATCTTTTTTCTCTCTCAAAATTTATGATGGTCTTATTTTTATCTATAACACTCAAATATGCATCTCACACAAGCACAAACTGTCCTTAAATTACCTTCTTCACTCAATTAGTCCTCTTCTTGACTAGGTTATGTCATATGACCTTGATAATCAACTATGGTAACCTTATAAGATATGAATTATGGTTCCTATGTACCATATTAATGGTATAAAATACCTCATCCAACCTCTTTAAATTTATATCTCAATCTCTTTAACTCACTTATTCTCAACCTAAACTATTAGGCCTATTAGGCCTTGTTCTTATACTAGGCTCCTGCTCATACACCTTTTGGTCAACCATACACACTTGAGAACTTAGTTTATAAATTAAATGGGACTTAATAAATGTAAAAAACAATAATTAATCATTAAAATAAATTTGTCATATCATATAGGACCAAAACCCCTTTTAGTCCTTAAGGAAACCTAATGCAATTAGGTCTTCATTAGCACATGTTACTTCTTAAACACCTTGGAAAACTCTTAAACTTCTCAAATAGTAGGAAAACATCATATTTAATTTTAATAGACCCATAAAAATCTAATATTATTTCCATGACACTTTTTAGCTCCAACCACCACTTGAACCATGCCATTAACACTATTCATGATTAGGCTTGTGTGTAACCAGAAAGTCTATCTTGAATAACTAAACCAAAAACATAAAATTGCCAAAAAATCATGGTAAAAAAATATAAAGATAACCTTAATGACCTCAGAGTCATAACCATGTCCATTTTATCTCAAAACTCAAATAAAAATTACTCAAACCCTTCTCTAAAAGTAGTCCACTCAAAACTACCAATAAGCTTCAAAACATAGTCATGGAAACAATGACTTATAACACCTATAGAATAAATTTAATGAAATTAAAATGGGTTTATATGATACTTAAACATACTCATATAAAATTACAAAAAATATATTATAATCACAAATATCAATATTGGTCTTATAGACCAATCTCATTGCTTCACCGTATATAGACCTCATTGAGTTAGACAAGTCAATTTGAGAGCAATTTTATACCATGTACAAACATCTCCAAAGATTATGTCTACTAGGGATATGTGTTACAATTTTTGAATAATAATCCATGAATTTTGATCCATTTTTAATCCATGATAACACATTGCTAATATCATTCCCACTTTTGCCTGGTTTTTCTCATTGTCTACTTCACTAGGCCTTTTTATTAATAGGTCAACTTTCATGAATGGTTTATTATATTTGAGGTATATAACTTTATTATAAACCATAATGGGAATAATATATAATTATAAATCTTCAACTTACATCCAATTTTTAATTTTTACTTGGTCAACTCTACCTGCTATTACAAATTTATGAGAAACATGGTTTTTCATGTAGGATTGATTCACTCATATGGTATACCAATTCCACCTGGAGATACCTATAAGAGTCATATACATTCTCCAATCATCAAAAATAGTTTATCCAATCCATTATGAGCCTTTTACATCAAAATAGTCCATATTAGGTCAAAGCTAGGGTTTTAGAGAGGTTTAAACCACCTTAAAGTCTTAATGATCATTCATAAAGCTTAGGCCCTTAATACAAAAAACAATGATTGGAAATTTAATATATGAAACTTAACCATATACCATTAATGGATTTATTTATCATTAAAACATTACACATTCCAATGAACACATGAAAGTTCTTCTCAGGTTGAGAACCCTTCATTCTATGTACACAGGAAACCTCAAAACCACATTTTATGCCTTTCCTTGAAAAATTTGAATTCAAACTTGGTCAACATACATAAAATATCATGACATAACTCTATTGATTTTAATTTTCCTATTATTAGCTTTTAAATGGATTTTGATACCTTAGTAGGTCACCATGTCTTTTTTTGCTCTTTAAGCTTTTGACTTGTAGGTCCCATTAGGCCTTAAGGTAGACCTTCTAGCTATTATCCAAGCACTCTCTACCTCAAACCCATGCTCAATAAATTTATCACATGATCTAACAATTTTTTCCATCCTTCATAGGTCTTGAAAACACCTGATGACCCCTCATTAGGTTAATCATAGTCTAGTTGTATGATAGGTTTATAGGTCTTACCTTTGTAGGCACACTTTGAAGCTTCCCTAAGTGTGTCAATGCTTCATATACATGATAAAGTGTCTTCAAACATTATATTATGCCTATTTTAATTTATCTCATTGATCCACCATGCTTTTTCTTGTACTAGACTAGGTTTCCTATGCAAAATCCTTCTCAAGAACCCTCATGAACAACCCTTGTCATAAATGACAACATCAATGCCAAGTCTCAACAAAAGAAGCCATACTGAATAGAGAAGATAGTGTTTATTTGATTTTTTTCTCTAGTTTCATATCCTCTCACCACTCACATGATAAGGGTAGAATATATAAAATTGGTTGGTCTTCGATCAGTTTGTGGTGAAAGTATGAGTTGATAGGGGTTGATAGCACCTTTAGTGTTGAGAAAAGGTCATTAGTATTTCATGGACATCATGGAGATGTTCCATAAACAATATGGGTTAGTCACCTTGATAGGCTTTTGGGTGGACCCGTATGTGGATCGATGTAATTGGACATGATTTGATTATGTTCTACTTTAGTACTATATGATGATCATAAGGGATGAGTAGGCTTTGATCGTGTTCATCAACCTTTTTTGCCATAACTCATAAGGTAGGTTTATGTATGGAATGGAATTAGTTTTGGTTAGAATGTATAGCACCTTAGTAGTAGTTGATTCAGAGTTTATTTGATGACTTTAGATTCATTTCTCTAGTACTTTTATTTAATACTGCTCTAGACCAAGGGGGATTTTGTTAGGTCATTTATGATCCAAGGTAATTATGTAATGTTTTATTTTTTTAGTAGTTAGTTGTGTTAAGGTTGTTTTACCTATTATTTGGTTTTATAACCAACTTCCTCCTTCCAAAATCATTTTAAATCTTACTTGATGTACAAAAATAACATGCTTTACATATAATTAAATATGTATTACTCTTTCATTATTTCTAATCTAATAGTAGACATAGATTATAGATCTTAGACTCAGGAAAATATAATGAAACATAGTCACCCACATATTAGTCTTAGTTTCCATCAGAAACAACCCTTTTGGATAATAACAAAGTATGATATCAAAAGTGCAGTGTGTTATAATCCACCCATCATGATATTGACTAGTAGCCTAAAATATAAAAGATTTTAGAATTATTAGAAAGGTACAATAGGTACAATTTAGATTTGTATAGTCTAAATCATAGATTATTAACTATGTTTAGTATATACTCAATTTTTACACATAATTACATAGGTTTGCTCAGATTGGGGACATTGTACACATCATAATCACTCAAGTTTTAGTTTTATATGCACAAATATATGTTACTATGATTCAATCCATAATCTATATACATGAATCTTATAATTTGGGGCATGTGTGTGTCATGTTATTTCCATATGCTCAAATTTTCATCAATTATCTCAGATGAAATGACAACTTCATGTCATTATCCATGTTGTACACTCCACACACCATATACACCAATTTTGTACCATTTTTGCACCAAGATTATGCCAGATTGATGCCTAACTCTGTCTACATTAATTGGCATTCTTGAGTGGCCCAGAACCTTTTTACATTCTTAAGTTTTGGATTATCCCCGAAGACATTTTAAATTTTAGAGTTTTTGAGCGGCCCAAATCTATCTTACATAGTTTATGTTACATAACATAGTTTCATTTTGAGATTCATCTATTACAAATGGGTAGGCAATGATGGAGTCATATCCTACGTTAGTTCTTAAGCCAACTACATAATAGGTTTAGATAAGTCATACATTCAATCCAAGTTATTCACAAATTTATGATCCACTGAACAAGGTTGGGAAATGATGGACTCAAGCCCAACATGAGTTATTGAGCCACCCACACATGGGATTGGATAGGACATACACTTAGTACAAGCTATTCACCACTTTGTCACCATCTACATGTACACATAGGATGTCACCAAGTTTTTGCATGGATTTGCATACCCAATAAGGTGTATTCATTTTTTTCCTCTCTCACATCTCTTTGCTCAATTTTGTGTTTCCTTCTGATATTTTTAAAATAAGGACTAATTCATACATGTTTCATTTTTAGGACATGCAATGGATCATAGTTTATAGACTCAGACCCACATTCATGGGCTTCACCTCTTAAGTAGAACAAGGTATGTTTCTCTTCTCTTTATCCTAGTCATTTTAGTATGTCACCAATTTTTTGCATTGATTTGCATACCCAATAAGGTGTATTCATTTCTTTACTCTCTCACATCTGTTTACTCAGTTTTGTGTTTACTTCTGATATGTTTTTAAAAAGGACTGATTCATACATGTTTCATTTTTAGGACATGCAATGGATCATAGTTTATAGACTCAGACCCACATTAATGGGCTTCACCTCTTAGGTAATCTAGGTATGTTTCTCTTCTCTTTATCCTAGTCATTTCACTTTTTTGCATTTACAGAATGAGGGGAATGAAGTCATATAAATTTTCATTCAATGTAATGAGTGTCACTTGAGACATCCATATCTTTATCTTAACCATATACCTATCTTATGTTCTATTTTAATCCTTTTACAGGTTATATATGCATCTATCCCATGCCCAGATATACTAAGAGCTACACTAAGCCATCACCTACGCATCACGGATATTTTTTCACATGTACTAACCACTTGGAAAATAGCATGGCCCTTTTGGTATATATTGAAGTGAACTATAGGCAAAGGGGGAAGTTTTATTGACCCTTATATTCTTTTTCCCCTAATGGATATCTTTTTACTTCCCAAAACATCCTAGTTTCAACCTAGTCTCATTTCATGCCTTGACTAACACTAGAGCACTATAACCACTCTCATTCATTTATTCCTTAGATGGAAATTATCATGAACAATCTCAAATAAAGTTACATAAATTAAGGCATTGATCCCTACTTACCCCTCTTTCTACATACATCCATCTACAACATCCCATGGCTCAGTTGTATTCATATTTCCAGTTTTAAAGCATTCAAATTAGCACTCATACTCAGTTATACTAACACCACATTCAATTTCACTAACACTTAGATTAGGATAAATACATCATGTTTGATCCTCTTTCAAGATGTTGATATGTATGTAATGTTTATAACATGAGATGTTGAGGTCGCATGAAGCCTACCCTACTAATGCCACTCTTCTTACACTTGTGTTTATCAAAACCCTAGTAAGAATGGAGACTTAGTGTTCCATAGTGAAATCATTCAATATTAAATAAAAATTATGATACAAGTCTTAGTTAGATAGGTAAATTATTCTCATAATAGAGCAAAGGTCTACACCAAATTTCACTACTTCATCTACACAAGCTCAATAATGCTACATAGAAGGTCAATAACATGGTGTGTTATTAGAAAATAGGGTCATGATACTATTGGAAGAGGGTTTTGACACCTTTTATCCAATGATATCACTCTACCCTACTTATGCACAACTTTATAGCATACCACTTGTCTATTTTAGTCATATTTTCTAGCTAAGCACACCCTTTTCATTTCATTACTATTTATAGGCTATTCAAACAAATTAGTAAGTTTACAAATTATTGGCTATTGATAATGTAGTATTATATTCCCCAATATACATACTCAATATTTTATCTACTTAGTGTTTTACAATAATTTACAAAATATTTAAGTCAATTAAATATATTAATACCAATAAGGTAGTCAAAGTTTCCATAATTCCACATAAACATCCACTTGAATAAGATAAGTTTATTCCCAAACAACTAATTTCAAAACATTCTAAGGTTAATCATCCATGAAAGGATAATAAATGGGAAATAACCTTTGTTAGGCACCCCATACTTAAGATACTAATTCACCAAAGATATGCAATGGATTCCATGGAATCTTCATCTACACATACCTGGTTCACATAGTTGTTAAGAAAAAATAATTTTTTTCTAATTATAGTTTCACCAAATAAACCACAAATAACCAAACAATGGGTTCAATGAAACCATATTCCTTATATTTACCCTTTGAAACCATAAATTCCTATGAGACATATATAGAATATCATAGATTCTATAGTTCTAGGTATGACACATACACATGCTCCTTCACAATATCATGTGTTTGATGTACCATATTATAAGTTTAGAGATACCTTTGATCATATATTAGATGAAATCATAGGTTATACGTTTATCCTTTCCAAATATTCCAATAATAAAAATTAATAAATTATTCAATAAAATACAAAAACATTGAGATAAAATTAAAAATATAAAAATATTCAATGTTCACATGTTACTAACTCCTTGACATCTATGTTTATTATGTTATTTTATTAGATAGCATATCATTTCTATACACATATATGTTTCAATTTTAGTTGCGTGTGATACAAGCATACCCTAGCCCCATGATACTTGCACATACATTTGTTTTACCTATCCTCTTACCACATGATATACTATGTTGGGAGCATCTACTTTTTTTTATCTTGATTGATATATGTCACAATAGTTTATGATCATTTCTACTTTATCATGTTGAGTTTGTGTACCAACACTTTCACATGCCTATACTAATGCTTAAATATTTCAAATTTCACTTGATATATTATGTTACATGACATTATTTATAGCACATACATCCAAGGACTAGTATCATATGCTTATTTTAGTTTTTTATACTTCATTTATTCACATTATCACTTCCTTGAGTGTTTTTTCTTGCTTAGTATTGTCTTGTTTGTGGAACATTTGAATATGTTACTTGCTTGTTAGCCCTTGTGTAAATGAATTTTAATTTATATTTAGACATTTAAATATTTATTTCCTTAGAGTGTGTGGAATTTAAATATTCCCCTTGTTTGTGGTTTCCTTAGACCTCTTTTATATGACATTGAGCGCTCTTATGTGTGTACTTTATTATTTCATGTGCTTGTATTATTTATTTTTATATGTTTCCATGATCCGTATCATCATTATTATATCCTTTTATGATCACATACAATGATATCCACCGATATATCTACATAAAAAATGTTACATCTATGTGTTATAGATTCATACATATATCATATAGATATCTTATCCTTTTGAGGTAAGGTAACTACCAATTTTTATTTTCCTCGCCTAAAAGGAGGGGGAATATTAGTCAGGACATGTTATAAAGACATGAAATCTACACTTATATGAATATTATAATTTCTATAATTCTTTTACAATTTACATGATTTATAAGTAAACTTGGATCAAAATTTTATACATTGCACCATTTTTTTATAGATTTGGGATAGCATTTCTCATATTTGTGATATATATTATACAAAGTGATATATCATATAATAAATTTTGATATATAGTTAATTTTTATACACATTATATATTCATATAATATGAAATTTCACCAAAAATTATAAATAAATATTCAAAATTATTTACTAAGAAACACCAATACTTTACCAAGAATTACTATTTTCACCAAGAAGTACTATTTTAAGCCTTTTTTGTGTATAAAACATGGATAATTTTAGTAGAGTGGTTGAGATTCATTATCCTAACTAGACTAAAAATACTTCCATTGTGAAGACTATGTTGGTTATACCACTTAAATTGGATTTCATTTTAATATCACTTGAGTTATGCGATTGAGATGTAATGATCTCAATGATCATGTCACAAGTCACCCTTGCACTATATTCTAGGCACACATAACTAACTTATAATATCCATATTAGAATATCCAATGTTTATTTTGGAACATCTCTCAAATAAAATGCTTCATAAGGAAGCATCTTTACCAAGTCAAAATACAAAAAGGAAACATGGTTGCATTGACACACAATTATACTCTTTTCCTCTCTTTCTTTACTAGCATTTTAGTTATGTCAAATTTAAAATTACATGCACTTTATATTGTAACATGATCTTTTTTACAAGTAATACACTAGAAAAACACTCAAATTGGATTCAATTAAAATCAAGGTGTGTCAAACACACTCAAGTACACTTTTATTTCCTTTAACCTAGTAAGTTTATCTTTATGCATTACAAGTTAAAAGGGTGGAGGGATGTAAATACTAAAATATGATTTGTATAGCATATTAGCCTTGTATAATAAAAAAATACTTATCCAGGATCTACCCTTAAATTATAGACCTTCATGTTACCAAAAGGCTCACATTCACCATCTCACTACGGCTAACTACCTATGTTATAGTCTAACCCAATCATTTATGATGACCTACATATCCTAATATATAAATAAATATTAAAACCTCACACACACACACACACACACACACATACACACACACACACACACACATGTTTTTCTATCAATTTCATATCCTCAAAATCTTCCTAGCCTTCTGATCGCTTACATCCCACATAGGGACACTTGTGGTGATGAAATTATCTAGATTGTCATTAAGTGTCTAGTCTTTAAAATTAATCTAATATCCCAATATTTTGAATCTTATGGATTGACCCATTTATCTTGTTTAACCCTAACCTGAGATATTTACAAAAGGTGTGGTATAAATATAAATTGAAGCCTACTCATTATTCATATAGTAAATACCAAGAAAATACCTAGTCAATCTCAATCAATCAATCAAAAAACTAAGTTATATTTCCCTTTTATTCCCTATTTTCATATCAATCATTAGATTAGTCATACCATAGGTCTGAAGCACTTAGAGAACAACCCATGAGTAGTATATTTCAAGTTACAAGATAGATCATTACATGACTTTGCATATAGTATATTTCACCATTGTGCACATATAAGCCAACACGTAGAGGAGAACTACTTAATTTTTAGGCCCTCTTTGGAGTATTGTATATGTTGTAAATGCAAATTCATAGAGGCATCCTTGATTTCAGCTCTACACCATGAGTCCATTAACCCCTTTTTGGTAAGATACAAAGACCTAAGTTGAATATATAATATTTGATCCATACATAATCATCAATAACCTGTGCACAGTAACAAAGGACATTAAAAATGGGATAGAAAATCAATAAGGATATAGGTGGTTCTTTTACAATACAATGAATATTTTTTACAAGATGGTTGAATTGAGATCAAGATAAAATCATCAACACAAGTTTCCACAAGGTTGTTGTAAGTGTCCAAGCCTTGAAAAATAATATTTATAGAATATCACAGCTGAATTCCAATATTTCCTGTACATGTTTCCAACATTGTACTTATCATATCTATTTGTTAATTGTAAGATAAGATAAGTATTATCTCTTCTTCATATTTATGAAATAAAACTACTTTTTTTTATATTCAACATAACTTAGAATTTTTATTTATAATATTCATTTATCCAATTTTTCAATTAAATTACCTTCTATAAAATTATTTTATAAATTATTATTTATAGGATATTCTACCCCCTTAACCTTCCATATACTCTAAAAAGGGGTTAAACACTCCCTTACAAAATCCTTTGCTCTTGCTATGGGAGGACATTGGAAACATGAGGGTTTACATTTTACAAAACCTCATATATTAGAGCTTTGTAGGTAAATTGGAGCCTATTTCTATTAATAGATCCCTATTCATGAAGGCATATACTATGAAAACAATATAAGCCCATTTGGGTGGCATTATAATATGATTTTAAATCACATAAAGGGTTTTAAAAGTAACCAAAAAAATGGATGTATTTTTTAATCTAAAAAATAAAACAAGAAAAAAAAACTCTAGTTGGCTATAGGCTCAACCATGAAAAATAACAAGAAGAGAGGGTAAATGGCCTTACATCCTATTTAAAGAACAAGCTAAGAAGTAAATAAAGGTTTCTATTTTTTTTAAATGAAATTAAAAATGCATGGGTGACATGAATGGATACCTTAGCTCGATCACTTGACTCCACACAAAGAATATATTATACAAGTGATTGTAGCAATCTAACTCCTTCTCGAATCAATATTTCATCCTTCTCTATGTTCCTTATTTTCTTCTTCAATATCTCTTCAACTCTCTCATTTGAAAATGAATGAAAAATTAATGCTATGGACTTTCATTGCTCTTATAGATATAACACTCAAACCCAATGGCCAATGGGAAAGTGACACTTTTCCCTTCCCATTTCTTGGCTTTTCACTACAAGGACTTCTCTAAACATTAACTCACCTTACACACCACTATTGGAAAGTAAGGATTTCCTATACCCCTTAAGCTTCTCACATCCCTATTCCATAAATGGACACATGTGATTTCCTATAACTTTTTCAACACTTTGAAAATTTCTTATTCAATTCCATTGTCAAAATGGGTCTTAAAAACAATTACAATCACCTTTATTTCAATTTTTATCAACTTAAAAACATGTGTCTAAATTATTATTCAATTTTTTTGTTAAGGGAATACTTTAGTGGTTTAAAAATTTACGTTTAATATTTTATTTAAGGTCAATGTGACCCATATGGTGTTGTATAAGGGTAGTGAATAGTTCCAAGGGAGTGAATAGTGTTAGGAGGGTCAAAGAGGATCAAAAATCAAGACTATGTTAAAATATAAAACTAGAATTATATTTTAATCCAAGGGAGTCATGAATACACTAAAAAACTAATTCCAATATTAAACTTATGCTTTCCATAGTCACATTTCCCTCACTTGGACTCCCTTGTCACTTGCACATCAGTTCACCCCTAAAGTAGCACTAACCTTGGTAGCCAAAGATGATAAATTTAACTATCTCCATTAATATTTATTAATATAAAATTCATACATTAAACATCAAATAAAAAAATATTTATAATCATCATGGAGTAATATACATGTTTCAATCATCCAATCATCCATATAATCAGTCACATACTAAAGCAACATTAACTCTATTAGTATGGTAATATAATTTGCATCTCAATGAATAACCAAAATCATCTATCACTATCATCTGAATCATTGTCATGTAATAAAACCTAATAATATATATTACATAAACCAAAGTCTCATTAGTAATTAATAACCATATAAAGATATAGCGTCAAGATGTCCCATGTTTCAAATAATATAACGATCATGTCACAACATGACATGAATAAACTAAAAAATGTCACTCTTAGAAATGGGGCATCATATCCCCTTCCCATTATGTATACTTCCTCCTAGAAGTCATTTAAATTATAAATTAAATATTTAAGGATGTTATAACAATCTCAAGCAATAATACTAACTCAACTCAATAGTCTCTTTAAATCAATGATTTTTTATTTATACTAACATGTCACAGAGAGAAATGAACTACACTAAAATATCCATGGCCAAAGATAATTTAACTCCACCAAAGGTGAGTCACACTTTAATGCATAACTTTATGTTTTATTTATTAATATTTGGTTTCTGGTTATGAGAATGCATAGCTAAAGATGATTCATTGTAGTCAATTATTAGCTAAAATTTTTAGAGAAAGTATAAAAATCTATCAAGTGCCATGCTCAAGTATAAGGTAAGAATTTATTTTATTTTATTTTTATTTATTTTATCTTAGGGGACCAAGATCAAGCTAATATCCTTCTTTTTCCATTCCTACAATGCCAAATATGAAGAGCAAATGCTTAGAGTGCATGTAAGTCAAAAGTTTGGCAACATGGGATCATTTTACCATAAGAGGTCCTTAACCGATTACATGAACAATATTATTCTTTCTAATAATTGAAATTATATGACATTTTTTAATTTATTTATCATTTTTGCCTAACTGCTTCACATAGGTACAATAGGAGGAGTTGAGATTATTATATCAACCTTTCCCAAAACTTATTTACATGATATATTGGGAGAATTTTTCATCTAATCATGATGGCCAAAACCTAACCAAGGATCCTTTTAGAAGGAATTTAAATGTTATTGTTGATTCTAAAACCTAATACCTCAATCTATTAGCACTTTATTCACTCATCCCAATGCTTGAACCTCAATTAAACAAATCATTGGGAGGACTTTGGACATTTATATTGATGCCAAGACTCAAATCACACAAACCACATCAAATTGTATTCATTATTAAAAAATTACCCATATCCATAACTCTTGGAATTAGGAGGAAACATATGATAAGACCACATAAAAATAATGCTAAGGCTCACATCTTCCATATATCCTTTCGACAAGTAACAAATGAATCAACATATCTAAACTTGTTGAACATGTTACACAATATGTCTAAAGATTATATTATACATGAATGCTAATATTATACTTCTCACTTATTACTCCCACACTTTCACAAGGTGAAAGGTACACAAAAAGGCTCATTAAAATAAAACACTTCAAAGTTTTGAAAAATTATCAATCCAATAAAGAAATAAAATTTCATCAACTAAGTAAGTTATTTCAATCCATAGAGGATAATAATTGAAACTATTAAACCAAATAAGAAAATCCAAGAATAATTATGTTGAAAATGACTAAAAAAATCAATTTAATCCAAAGCTAAAAATAACTAAGAAAGGTATGATATCCAACATTCAATAAAGGTTTGAAATAAGCAATATATAAACAGCATCTAAATCCATAGCAAGGAAAGTTATACAAAAACTATTTCAATTAACTTGAAAATCCCAATCAATAATAAAAATGTATTTCAATGTATGCCACATCAAGTATATATAGTTCATAATTTCAAATATAATAATATTAAAAAATATTACTCTATAAGGCCACAAATGCGGAACGGGTAGGTAACATATCAAAACCTAAGAAATTAAACTTTTTAATACCCTCACATGATATGAAGTATGCATATAAATTACAAGTTGTAAATATTGCAACACACTTACTAAAATGTAAGTGGAAATCTCATAACATGTTTCCCCAAATAGGGTAAAAGGCATGTCATTCCATTATATGAATTATCTATCCAACACAAATAAAATCACACCATTTTATGAATGCTGAGGAATGTAGATGAATTAAAACTAATGGTACACAATTCTAATTAGAAGGAAAACTTACTTAACATCGTATGAGATATAAACCCATTAAAAAAAATTATGATGATGCCACTTGATGGTGAGAAAGTATTAACTCTACTTTAATCTAGTTATGTTCTAACTAAAGTAAAACCTCTTCCCAAATTTGAATGGACCATATGAAATATCAATCTATAACACAAAATCATAACATAGTGGAAGCTAATAACCATAAACTATACATATGTAATATGAGGAAGAAGATGCCAATTATTCAAGGGCGGTGTCAATTATTGAGGAGTATTTTGTGATTTCCTCTCCATCATGTAGGTTTAGACTTTCTTAGGTGAACAACGTCTCATGCTTGTAAAAACCACACTAAACATTTTCAAGTAGATCCTTGTGATTTTTTTTCTAAATAAAATTTGTAACCATCACCAAGGATGAACAATCTAAGGTTATCAAAGGGGTTCTATGACCTCTTATTCATGAAACTTCTGAACTACGTGAGGTAAAAACATACCCAATATGATGCATATAATAACTTACAAAAATTTAGCTGAATTAATGGCTACTAACTCTAATAAACATATATATTCCCCATAAGGACACATATTTGTACCCTAATCCCCCTCTCAAAAGGGTCCTCAAAATGCATCCCAACTTTCAATGCTCACATGTCATATTTTTTCTGGTTCCCTAAAATGTAATACCTCTAATGTAATCCCTCTAGATGTAAAATATAATCACACATATCATGGGAATTCCAAGAAACTCACATAATAATAGATGATAACATTTAAAAGAAGGGAAAAAGATAACTCATAAGGAGTCAAGGTATAAATGACTCTCTTAGATAAAACTATGAAAATAACACCATTCTATAATTCATCCTCTTAGGAAAACAAAATCTCTAGAATAATAGGTGTATGTAATATGTACTCCTCATCAATCTATACAAAAATATGGTCCCAAACTCACAATCCATACAAAGGTGTAGAATGATTCTAAAAGAAAGGCATTACAATCCCCAAGAACCAACTCATGCATCAAAGATGCTACTTCATCCCACTAAATTTTTCATGTATTCATACAACATGTCCTATCAAAATGATGTAGTGGTCAATACAAAAAAATAAGGGTCATCTCAAAAAGGCTAACACCCATAAATTATTCAATGTCACAATCCATGCTAAATTGCATGCTCTAGGCAATTAGCATACCACATACAAAATTAAAATCTTACTTTTATCATGATCATGCTTAATAGATAAAATGGTACATCCACTTAGGGTTTAGTGTTACCCCTGGATCTAAAATAAATTTCTTTTCAACAATGATATTACCACTCATAGGCAACCCACTTAATTGAGTGTCACTACCAAGGTAAATAAAATTTATCTAGGAGGAAATTATCTCACTATTATCAAGGAAATCAATAATATTCTTGGATATATCAATAAATTGAAGATGCTCCAAAATTAGGATTTCATGCTCAAACCTTATTAGTAATTAGAGAAGACAAACCATGCTCCTCTCAGGGATCCCTATTAGCAATGTCACCTTTGAACCATCATTGGTTCAACACATGAGTGTTTTCTATAAATATACTCCAATAAATGGGGTCATAATATTGAAAGGGTTATTGACCAAAAAATTTAGATCTAACAATCCAAATTATATGTATATGCCTTTAGTATTGATCAAAAATGTAATAAGAGGAAATAATACACTCTAACATACTCATTACTTCATTAAGTCGATGATCATACTAGCTTGTTGCTAATATCTCACAAAAGTTGTGCACATTCCTATCCAACCATAACAAAGATCCAACTCCAATCAAGAGTCATTCCATCATGTCACTATAAATAAAATGTCACTACTAAAGGATACAAGGATTATTTTCCATAAGGATAGGTGAAAATAAAGTCACGTACATGAAGCTCCCTAGTAATGGCATCTATGTGGTATAATTATTCTATCACACAAGGTGAATATAATATATAACATCACTCATATGTATGTGGATATATTTCAAGTGGAATATAGTGCATAACACAATGAGGATATTTCTCATTCATATGAACCAAACATTTCCCTAAGGTCTATGCAACCTTTTTTGGTCTACTAAGACATACCATTAGGCATAAAGAGGGACTTTCCAAACTTTACCTATAACTACTCATAATGAAAGAGTCGATAACTAATGAAAATGGGATGGCCTCACTAAAATACACACCAATTCATTTCCAAATTCATCACTTGTAGAGATAGAACATAGAGAAACCCTCTAGCACACTTCACTGGAGTGGTGAGGCAGTGTTTTCTTGAAATGGATGGTCATTTAATTTATAAAGGCACATATAAACCTTTTTATCTACATGAAACTTAAGGTCTATATATGATAAAACCTCATGGTATTAATAAATAGGATCAATCTATATATATATATATATATATATATATATATATATATATATATATATATATATGAAGTCTTCTAAGGTAAGATGCATATGTCTAAGGTGATGATAAGTCCCATTAGCATAACACAAAACAACTTGATTACAAGGTAATGGTATACTAGCCCTTGTTGCCATCTTCTAAGTTCTTATTATCTAGTTAGAACCTTTGTTCAAATCCTTAACAAAACCTTATCCACTATATTATATGGGTGGAATTCCAACAAGTCATGACATGGGTCTCTTAAGCATGGATAAAAATTCAAGAAATAAATTTTCTAATATTTGGGCTGAAGAGTCCATGGTCCTAGGAGCATCTCATGTGTATTGTTCTTCCCTCCTTAACAAGGCATATCACCACAAAACTACATTCACAAATTTGTTATGGATGAAAAAATATTGAATAGTAATCTATAGATATCCTATTGTTTAAAAAATTATTTGATACCAAAATGTTTTGCATGATTGAAATAACATAAACATAAGCCAATTTATTTGATAATGTACAATACATATTCAACATAACTACATTTCCCATTGTCTATTCATATTCATGGCATGAGACACACAATGTGTAAAAATAAAATCACATTCCTAAATGACGAATGAAAATGTGCAATTGGTTGCATGATGTCTACTCAACCATGTTGTCCCCACTTTCTCTAATCAATGTACAGGGTCTCAAAAAAACCTATAAATATATATGAAAACATAGTAGACTCAACATACTCAGGGTTTAAAATAGATTATCAACTAAAACAAGGTAGGTTTTAAAAACCATTGTCTCGAATGATTCATATGCACTTAAAATGGAGCTCAAGAAGGACCCAAAGAAATTTTGTGCAATCACATGGCTCAGTTCACAATGGAATATATTTTCAAGTTGACTTACCTTTTTTATAAAATTGATTAGTAAGGAGGTTTCATACTATTTTTTATGAAACTAATTTTATTTCAATTTTTAAGATTTTTTTTAGTATATGTAGTGGGGGAGAATAAATTATATGGGTTCCCTTTTGGGTCAACCCATATAGAGGCTTCCAATAGTATGCAAACATCCAAATATCAAAAAAGACCTCTATATCTTGAAAATTATAAAGTTTCAGATCCTAAACATTCTTCCATATAGAAGAAAGAATAATTTTAGTGGGATTCCCTTTAAATTAACCTTACACTTGGGAATTTTTTTCTTCTCTAATGGATATACAAATAAAATATAGGTTTAGAGAATAGTTCTAGTTTAACCCCAAAAAAAATCAATGTCTAAATTATAGTAAATAGTAAGTAATATTTAAAATACTTAAAACAACACATGTAAGAATAAAATGGAAGGTTGAATATATGATAAATCCATGACAATGAAAAAAAGGCTATGGTGAACAACCTTTGACTACCACTATAGAATGTGGGTTGTAAAATTAATCCATGACAATGAAAAAAAGGCTATGGTGAACAACCTTTGACTACCACTATAGAATGTGGGTTGTAAAATTAAAATCCACATGGGAAATGAAACCACCCTCTTAAAAAGGGTAACTCCCAATAGGTCACCATAGAAAAACTACACTTACACTAATCACACCAGTTAGTTGGGGCCTTATCCCATGAACTAAATGGTCATATGGGATACATATGGCTTAGGTTTGGGCCATGCCCCATGATGGCCCTACAATTAAAGGTCAAGTCAAATGTTATTTACAAAAATCTGAAAAAAATCATACAGACCAAAATGTAAGCCTAAAATTCATTAAATAAATTACAAGAGGTCTTAAAAATTAAAATATTCAAATAATATTGATTTAGGAATTTTTTATCCTTTTTTATGTGTATAAATATTGTACAAAGTTTAAGCAAAATAGAAATAGAAATAGATAAATTTTAGTAGTTTAAATTCAAAATATCATAACAATTAAAATTCGAAAGGTAGAGAAACCTTCATTAATTTAAATTTTCATTATAATTAAATTTTGACAAAATAGAAAATTTTATAATTTTATAAAAATATTCTAAGTGTAATTAGACCTTCTTAACTTAAACAAACACATGCAAAGAGAATATATAAAATGAAATTGTTTTTTTTTTTTTCACCATTGTATAAAAAAGAAAATAATTTTTTTTTCCATGATTTTTTCAATCAAGTTTCAAATTGTTTAAAAATTAATTTTAGTTACATTAATTCATTTTTCCTCTTTTCATATAACACTACCCATGGGAAACAATAATCTATGAAAGCTTACTATAATTAAATAAAATTTGTCCTCTTAACTTTCACATTGGTTACAAATTGAATCTATGATACAAATGGATTTAAATAAGTTAATAATATTTTTCATAAACATTTATATTTTAAAAATCATTAAAGAAAAGATAGTCTCCAAACAAGATCCAAAGTGCATCCACAAGGCCAAGACAAGGGGGGTTTCCTCCCATGATTTTTTTCATCATTAGAAAACAATTATAGGCACACCCAAGCCTATGATTCCCATCTCTGAGCATAAATGACATCAATGGTTTAAGGTAAGGTAATATAATAAAGGAAATAGGTCATTAATTTCAATGTAACAAACTCAAATAGAATTTACAAAAAAGAGTATCCAATAAACAATTCTTTGTAATAAGAGGCTTCAAAATTTCATAATTCAAAATCACTCATTTTTAAATGTGTAATACGTACATTCCAACCATAAAGAGTCCAAAAATTATCAACACTTACTTATCCATTGTGGATGAGAATTTTCACTCTCCACACTATGGGGTAGGATAAGGAGGACTTTATAGTGTTTTCCTTGCCTAAATCATTCTAAATTTCCATGGGAGGAACTTGTAAACATCAGAGTTTTCATTTTTCCAAATCCCATGCATTGGAGTTTCATATGAGGACTTAGAACTTAGTTCCCTTACCCAACCCTTATTCTTGAAGGTACATACTATGTAGACAATCTAAGCCCATCTGGGTAGCATAACATTGTGATTTTAAATTAAAAAATGATTTGTAAAAATAGCCAACAAACAAAGAGAGATTTTTAAACTCCAAGCCAAATAAGGCAATAAAAAACACTCATGGTGGCCATAGGATTAACCATGGAAAACAATAAGTGTTAGGGTGTGGAGCTAAAAGCTTCACCTAAGGCAAACAGGGAGGTTTTTGGAGCTTGACAGTCACCGGCGTTGGCAGGCCAAAACCGATGTCAGTCAAGGGATAGTGCAAGGGAAACCAGCATCGACAGGAGATCAGCCGGTGTCGGTCACCTCCAGTCAGGTAGGGACCGACGTCGGTCACCTGTGGTGGTTAGAACTACTGTTGATGAATAGTCAGTTAAGTGAACACATAGTTTGCATGATAAAGACCAGTTTGAGTCTTTGAGCCGCTTGTCTAAATTAGTGTATGCATGAGATCTATATAATAGACTCATGGGCTGTATTGTTAAATGTTGAACTTGTAGAAGAGCTATGTAGAGCTTGGAGAGTTCTTCCCATGGTGGAATCAAGTAGGATTCCCCATGTATGTAAGATCAAGTTTGATATGCAGGGTGTTGCAAGGTCATGGTGGAGATCTACATGTGATAAGTAAGATCAGGGTGACAGCAATACATCATGAGCAGGATCATGGTGAGATCTACTTGGAGTACCGGTTCGTACTTGATTGTACAGGAGTATAATGAGGTGAACAATAGCTTGTGTTAGCTGTGTGTTGTGACCTATGAGAGAAGATTACTCAGGTGGGAAGATTACTTGGAGCCCTTGAGGAGGAAGCCTCACAGAGGTGGAAGAAGAGTGTGATCTCTTTATTGTAATTTCCTTTGTAATGAGTTGAATACAATTGTGTGTTGCCTCTCATATTCTATGTGTTTTCTCATTGATATTTATTTTTTCTTCTGGTTTACGCATGTTTAAGTTGCTTATACAAAGGTAATCATGTGTGCTCTTAAATCTGACAAGTTGTGTCAGAGCTTTGGGGAACTTCGATCCTATCAATATCTCCCACTTGGAGATAAACAGCTGCACCTGTACCTATACCAGTACTCTATCTAATCTGCATCCTGGCTTGTATTCCTCTTCAAGCTCCCACTTGAAGACAACCCACCACACTCCTTGTGGTGCTAACCCTGTGCTTGAATTTCTCCATTCTCAGCTTTACCTTCTTCTGCCTTGCTATAATCCCACTCAAATAGCAACCCCTGTGAGTACCTTGTAATCAAAAAACACTTAACAGATTTGGGCCATCTGTTAGTCAAACTCGCTCTGAAAACGTCCAACCTCGCTCTAATACCAATTGATAGAACTTCGGTCCTATCAATAAGAAGAGAGGGTAATCTAGATTGCTATACATCTTCTTGAAAATAAAAGGAAAGAAGGGAAGAGAGGTTTATATTTAAAAAAATTAGAAGAAACATTCATGGGTAACTTGAACACATACCTTAGCTCCATCACTTGAATTTACACAAAGGGGATCTTCTACACGTGTTTGTAACAAGACAATTCCTCCCAAATAAATTTCTCCTCTTCCTTTCTTTTCTTCCTTAATTTATCTTTATCTCTCTCAAAATTTCAAAATTAACCAAAAATTCCTTCCAAGTAAGGCTTTCCCTTGACTTGTAGACATAATAATCAAACCCAATAGCCAATTGGTAGGTGAAAATTATCCCTTCCCATTCCTTGTCTCTTACAAAAAGGTCTTTTCTAAGCATAAACTCAACTTACACACCCATGAGGGTGAGCAAGGATTTCCCATACACATTAATGTTCTCACTTCTCCATGCCATAATAAGACATATGGGTTCTCCTATAATTTTTTCAATCTTTAAAAAAATTCTTAGCCCATCCCTTTATCCAAATGGGTCTTAAATATACATACAACCACCTCTTTTTCACTTTTTATCAACTTGCAATCATGGGTCTAAATTCTCATTCACATTTTTAGATAAAGGAACACATAATTAGTTTACACATTTACCTTTATGATTTTATTTAATGTTAAGTTAACCCCAAGGGTATTGTAAAAGGGTAATGACTAGTGCCAATGTTGGGTTTATAGTGCTAGGATGGTCAAAGATGGTCAAAACTTGAGACTTGGTTAAAATATAACATTGATTATATTTTCATCTAGGTGAGTCATGAAGACACAATAAAACTAATACCAATGGTGAACTTATGCTTGGTGTAGTCTTAATTCCTTCGTTTGGCCCCTTTTATCACTTGCACATCAGTTCATCGATAAAATAACACTAACCTAAGTATTCAAAGTTGTTGAATGTTAACATCTCGAGTAATATCCATGTTAGGCCCTATTTTAACACTCCCTAATGTCCTACATTAGATTTTTCTTATATTATTTTTTGTACCCAATGCTTCTTTTGTGCCTAGTAGAGACATTTCCCTTACCACTGAAGGGTTTTTTAAATGATTTTGGTTTTGATTTTGGTAGTTATGTTTTTCCTATCGATGATGATGATTTTTTGTGTTGTGCATCAAAATAAATTTTCTACCCCATTATTGTGCCTTCTTTTGCCTTGTAATAATTATGTTTTTCAATGGGTTGCATACATAACTTGATTTTTTAGATATGCATGCTTAGCATTATCACTTTTCTATCACCTAATGATTGAAAAATTTTGTGATTGACTACACTGACCCTCTTTCTTGATTCATTGAGAATATTCTCTATCCTTGTCTATATTCTTACTTGACATTAAAGGAATATAAATATATATTGATTGTTCTTTTGATTAGCTTGTTATAGTTAGATTCTAGCATTAATGATTACAGATAGGGGTTATACTCAACATCAGTTGATCATATAATAAATTTCATAATCTCTTGCTCTCTCTTTTTCTCGCACTGATGTGTATGACTTGAGATATATATGAATCTACTAATGAATGATAAATATCAATGATTAGACATGATATAGTTGGGTGTATTATAATTATAATGTATGGTTATTAATTCATACTTATTTAGATACAAAACATGATTATGAGTTATATTATATGTGATGTATGACTAACCATATGATTATTGAGTTGATTCGAAATGATTCCTACAATGTTCCATAATAGTTTACACTATCACATCCATGTGTTTTATTGGTTGCTACTTTAATGGCATGTTGGATGATGATAAAATTTGTACTGGTATGATCCCTAAGATTAACAAAGGGTTGTGATGTTCATTGGTTCTCCTAGGACCCAAACATGAGCACATGGTTATGGGCAATTACTAACTCTCATCCCACATTCTTCTAACATAAATGTACATATTTAAATCCTACTTCAAACAAATGGGTATCCTAATTACGATAAACATATATGTTAGCTCTATCAGATGGCTATCCTTCTATAAGTTTTATGTTTTTCTTTCAATTTCTAATAGCATATATATATAGGGATCATGTTATTTATATCATACTTTAACATTGTAGTCAATTAAGTATAATGGTAAGGGTGTAACACATGTAAATAATTTGTATAATACCAATACCCATGTATTTATTTTACATATACCCAAACTACAAACTAATTTTGAATGCACTACAAACTAAATTTGAACATTTATATACATACACTAACGTTTAGCATGGCATGAAGCTTATTTTTTTCCTTTTTTTACTAGTCATTGAGAAGATGATTACAAATAAATAAAACATTCATATTTAATATGATCTATCTACATTTCATTAAATCTCTATGTTAATAGTTGTTTTAGTTTTGAAGTAAAGAAGCTAAAATCTAAGCATATATCTTATGTATTTATTTTGGTTAAATCTTAAGGGTTGAATCCTTCAACTATTTTTGACTTAAGCATTGAATCTTTGAACCACTTTCACCTTAAGTGTTGATTCTTTAAACCAATTTCACCATTGGAAAACTATTTTTTATTCTTGTTTGTATTCATCCTACAATATCCCATGTTGGATTGGTTTAATTAATTTATAAAGTATTCTAGTATTGAAAAACCAAATGGATGGAATAATTTGAAGAGCATAGCTAGGAATTAATGGATAAAAATGCAACATTTTCACAACTCATTGTGGCCCATTTTAAAATTTAGACCTGAGTTGACTATGACTCAAGCTCAAACTGATTTGTCCATCACCATAAATAAATACATGGTATCATTACTATGGAATGAGAGGAGGATATGATCATCTTCACCAAATATAGGTGGTGAGGTAAAACTATGTTAGTAAGGTAAGGTGAATGTCTTGTGGGCATGAATAGTTGCATTTATTATATTAATATTACAATGAAAAACAATGGAAACAAAGAAATAATATTTCTTAAAACTTTTGATATTCATTTTTTTTAACACTAGTCAAAAGCAATCATTCACGTACTTCTATAAATATAATATTTTAACCAATGAATTGAAAAACTTCTTGCCTTCATCCTCCAGGAATCCTAATTTTTCTCATAAATTCCTTGCTTGGTATTTGCATAATTCTCAGATTCAAGAAAACATAATTTAGGGTTTGAACAAAAAGGATAAGGTAATATAGTGATTTTGATTCTATATCTATATGTTAATTAAGTTGAAGGTGTAAATTCTTTGTTTTAATTTTTTTTTGGGAAGAATAAGTTGATTTGTTGATAAAATAGAATCATATGTTAATAAAATGTTTCTATATTTATAATTATATGTTAATAAAATGATGTAGATTTGGGTGGAGGTTATGATTTTTCTGGTTAGTAAACAAGTCCTACGTGGTCATCCCAATCGATCATTTTATTATGATTCTTGGGCTAAAATATTACAAACCATTTACATATAATAACATTAAATTGTCTTGTTTAAATCTTAATAATAAAACTGGAACAATTATGTCCCAAGAATTCAAGGGACAAGTATTAAAGGAATAATTAGAAGAAGAATAAAAAAAGGAACCTTAAAAATAGGCCAAAAATGCTTGATATATAAATATACTAGAATAAACCTCTATGTACTTAGATATATGGACATAGTTTCTCTTTAAATTTAAATGTTAATTGAGACTATTTAACATAATCCATGGAAATATACAAATAAATTATAATTCTATATGAATATTTATTTACTACCTTATTTATATGTTTCAATTGGGTGCTCACTATTTCATTTTTCACCAAAATGTGTTTTTTAAATGCTCCATTTAATTGAGTGAATTGTAAGAATGGTTTTGTTTTCAACCTAATATAATAATGATGAGGGATTATTGCAGGTTGTTCTAAAGAAGAGCATCACCCAGCCTATACCTTTCAATGACATGTTTATTGATTTCAAAAAAATTAAATAAATGTAAATAAATAATTAGACAAAATTAATTTTAAGGAAAAATATCATTTGATAATTAAATTTTTCACATAAAAATAATTAATAATAACTTTAATAAAATACTTATAGAATAAGGGTTACGTTGTCGCTATAATACTTTCCTTACAAATTAATGTAAGATTGAATCAGAGCATGTTATTTAGTTTTGTGCAAAAATACATAGTCGAATATGTTAAAGATTTTTTTTTCACCATATGTAAACAACCATGAGCATTGTATGCGAAAAAAAATAAAAAGCCTTTTTAATGTAAATTAATAGCCCTAGGCAATTACTAACACCCAGGTAGACAGTAATAAAAAAGATTAAATTAATTTTATTGGAGGCTAAAAAGAAAGCTACAATGCCAAATGCAGCCAAATTTTCTTATAAAATGCATAAATTCAGACTAGAAACATTGACACAATCCAATTCATAAAAAAAATAAAGATTTCATTCGACACAAAATATAGAAATTAACCACAGATAATGGGAAAAATAATATTTAAATGATATTGTCTGCATACATTAGGGAATCACATTCATTTTTTTTTTCCATTGGTGGACATGAAATCTCCATCTGAATTAATTCGCTAAGGTGAAAGGTGTACTCCCTGGCGTAGGTAAGGACCAATAAAAAGTGTTGGTTGAGAAAATTTATGGAGCTGATCCATAGAAACATAGTCTATGTATCCAAACAACCTTTATACAAAAAAATATTTTAATAATTATGATACAGTTTGTTTTATTTTATATATTATATAATTATATTTACATTTAAATTAATATATTATTATAAATATAATATATAAGTAAAATATTAAAATTTTATATAACCATTTATATATATTATAAATATTAAAATTATATATCACTCTCTCTCTCACACATTTTCCAAAATCATTTATATATTTTTATATTCATATAAGTTGTATAATATATATAATAATTAATACAATATATTATAATATATAATTATTTTGTATATTTTATTATTTATTATATTATATAATATATTGCATTATATAATACATTATATTAGTATCCTAAAATAAACTTATTGTATAAATTATAATTATAAATGCTATTTTAATATATATTAACGTGATAAATATGTAGTTAACATATTATTACAATAATATAATAATATATAAACAAATTTTGTATCTAATAATATATAATATAACTATATTATATGTACAATTACTGTGTATAATATTTTCTTATTACATTAATATATACTAATATTTATATATTATAACATATTATTATATTATATAGTTTCTATGTATTTTATATCAAATTTATTGAGTCAAATGCAAGAAAAAAAATTAATTAAAAGGTCATGCTAAAAATAATAGCTGTCAAAAACACCAGCTGTCAAAAACAACAATTACCAATCAGTTATTGCCATGTCTTAACCTCCGTGCATTTAGAATTCCATTAAGGCTTAGGATCGAAGCAATCACTTATGAGACGCATAGATGTTGGAAGTTGGCGTTATTGGTAGTAGTCCCAGCGAAGCCACAGATTGATTTACCACCGCTACTAATGTTTTAGACATTTTTTACAAGAAAGTGGTAAAAAAGAAGAATAGAAGATTTGATTTTCACAATGGTCAAATAAAACTGCTGATTTCTAGATCAATTCATTACCCTCGTAGCACTCCTCAGATGGGTACAAGCATAATCTTTCTTCTAAATTCTTAATTAAAAGAAATATCTATATATACAATGTGTATGCTATTTTCTAAATTGAGTTTTCATATTGAATGGATTTTATGGATATACAATATGTATGTTGTGTTTTTTAATTGAGTTTGGATATTGAATGGCTTTTGCAGATGTGGCCTGGGATTATAGATAAAGCAAAAGAGGGAGGATTGGATTCCATTCAGACCTATGTGTTTTGGAACATGCATGAGCCACATAAAGGAAAGGTAATTATTGTTGTTGTAGTATATTTTGGGATATGCATAACATAGAATCATTTTTTCTGATGTATTTGCTGATTAATTTGTTCTCAAGGTTTTACAATGTTTTAAGGCTTTAGAAATATAGTTTTATTTAAGTGGGCCTAGGTTTTTTTTTGCAGACTATGTTGAAGTAGTCACTGTGTGTAAGTGATTTTGGCTATAACTATGGCTACTACAACTTTTTTTTGGCATCATTCTAGTCCTTTTATCATGTTTTGCATATCAAACTAACATGTACCAATTACCACTATTTGTGTATGAACCATGTTTGAAATAATTATTTTGACTGTCCCTTTTTTTTTTACAAAAATAGCAATGGTTTTGTACTTTTTATTTTTTTAAATAAAAAAACAATACTTTTAAAACTAACAATATCAAATCAATTTTCTTATATATTATTCAAAATCTTTTACATGAAGCATAAAAGTAAAACCTGGCAATGGTAACAATAATCCAAACAACGTTGGTAGTAGTTGTGTAGGTAGCAATAGAGCAATAACAATAAAAACAATATGCAAACAAAACAAGGCCAATAATTGTAGGTGGCCATCAAAACAAGTTACATGGTGTAGTGCTTTTGTACTATATCAAGTGTAATATATTTAAAGCTAATAGATTTATAGACACTGTTAAACCTTACTTGGCAATAGCAGGAGAAATCCAGCTGATATTGGTGGCAACTATGCAGGTAACAACCGTGCAAGCAACAATGATAAGCAATAACAATGGTACTATGTGAGCAAGTCATTGCAGTTGCTAGTGGGAGCAATAGTGCATCGCAAGTGGCACAAGCAGCACAACACGTGGTGTTACACAAAGTGACTCACTTGAAAAATGAAACTGTAGTCGTATGTTTTCTAGAAGGTGTTAACAAAACTGTGGTCGTATGCTAACAAAAATGTTTATGAAAGGTGCATCTGCAATCTGTAGATTTAAGAAAATTGGATTCATAAGAAATGGAGAAGATTTGGTTGGACAAAACTAACAATGACAAGCAATAACAATGGTACTATGCAAGCAAGTCATTGCAGCTGCAGGGGGGAGCAACAGTGCATTGCAAGTGGCACAAGCAACACAACACTTGGTATTACATGCAATGACTCAGTCAGGGAATAAAACTGTAACTGTATGCTACCAAAAGGTGTTAACAAAATAATAGTCATATATTGGCAAAACCATTTATGTAATGCGCATGTACACTCTATAGATTTTTAAAAAATCGGATTCATAAAAAATAGAGAAGATTTGATTGGACAAAACTTGTGCAATTTATACATCACATACTTTTAATGGGAAAAATAATAAAATATTTCTACCCTCTAAAAAACATAAGGAATTTTTAATTTTCAAATACATATCCTATTTTAATTGAGCAAAAAGGAAACATTGATGAAGTACTAATATCATGCTTGCAAGGAACACAATAATATCCTGCCTTATGACAAGTACTAATAATGTTGTCAATCATTGATAGTGAAACCAAAAAATAAAAATAAAAAAATGGTACTCAAGAACTTTATTTGAAATCAAACAAAATGATCTAAACGTTGGGCGACAAGCGACAGGAATATGAAACTGAAAAGTGGGATATTGAAAACTATTCACGACAGGCATTAGATCCCTCTAGGAGCTATACACGAACTAAATAAACATTTAATATAACCAATACATGAGAGGCATCATAACTGTACTTATACAATACACCAAGCGAGTAATCATTTAATGATCCCACTAGCTCTATGAAAACATTACAAATAAATAATCACCATAATGCACGACCCTATTTAATAGCTTTTTAAGCCCCACTCTTTTTTTGTTCCAAAGTATATGAGGATAAAAGCTATTAAAAAAAAATATAGCGTTGCCAGCTTCTGGCTCAGAAAATGTCTTTTCAGTAAAAAATAATTTTTGTTTATGGTTTTGCTTACCTGTTGGTGGCATTTCCATGTACATAACAATACTATTTATGTACAAAATCCTAACGAAACAGCGGTAACACTGCCGGATCTTTGTTTACTGGAGTGGCCTTTACATTCAAGTCAATAACTATACATTCATTAGTCGATCCAATAACTTGTTGATGGATATCAAGTGAACTTACGGCAATATTACTTCCATGGGAATATAAATCCCTTCTTCCAGCACAGGTATCCTTTGAATCACTACTACAAAAGTCCTCCCACTTGAATGAGGGCTTCCACGTGCATATATTTTTTATGTATCTGTTGGAGAACTGCAATTCATGGTGTTTTTCTTTATAAGTTTCTTTGTTTCGCGGATTCTGTCTAACAAAGCAAGAAAAATCTTCCATTTCATCTTCCCTGTCATCTGCATATGTGCGTTTAGTCTGGCTCTGTGAGACCCCCTGCTTTTGAGAACACGAGAATTCCAACCTTCGCTTGTCTTCTTTGAAATCCATGCTAATAAAAAAAATTAAGTTTAATATGGAGTGTTGACAGTCAAATTTTGAAATTAAGTTTTAAGAAAAAAAAGTTAAATACATTAAAAAAATTATTTTCATTTGTTTTGTTGAATTACAATTTATTTCATTCAAAGTTTTTTATATGTTTACCGTATATATTTCTAATTAAAAAAAATCTTAAAATTTTTATATTTTCATAATTTATAAAAAATAAATTGAAAGCTTTTGAAAACATAATGTAACTATTTTTATTTTAACATTTTAGATTATCAACAATAATCAATCACGAGCTTGAAGAAACATAATAAAACAATAAACCTACGCTTTCTTAAATAAGAGTAAAAATAAAGACCAAAAAAAAAACATTCCCAAATCTAGAAAAAGGTATCCACCTCACTTTTTATCAATATAAACTCGCTCATACTTCAATGTAAACTTTAATTCAATGCAATCCCTATAACAAAATAAAAGGAAAAGTAACCATCTTCCGGAGACTACCAAATTTTAATTATTTAATCTTTCACAATTACAATGAAATTATGATAATTAATAAAAGTTTTAATAAATTAGTTCATAAAATTTTGAATAAATCGATTAATAAAAGTTTTAATTGATAAATTATTTAATAAAATTAGATAAGAATTTAAAGTACTAATGAAAATATGATTTTAATAAATCCAATAATGTCTATGAAGATGGGTTTGGGACATAGATCTCATTTAAAAGTTTGATGAACAATTTATAAGTATAATTAATTTTTTCATTTAGATGGTTTCCCTTGATTTAGATTTTAGATTTTATTTTTTTATAAAAATAATTAAGATTTTAATTAATTGTTTTAATTTTTTTTATAAATGTTAGTGAGATGAACAGATATAAAGTACTATCGAGATTAGTAAGGTTGTCCACTCTACCCAACACTTTGTGATCTATATGCATATATGACCTTTATGAAATTATATCAAGTCTCCTAGAGACAAAACGTTTCTTCTTATACAAATTATGCATTCTTATCCTTTTATTTTCAAACTACATCATTTTGATGTCCAAATTAGAGTAAGGTCTCTAAAGTCAACTAAATATATTAACATAATTATTTGATACATATGATCTACAAGAAAATCTCGAGAACAAAGGTTCTTTTTAACACTTCAAAGCATAATGCCAAACAACTTTTCTTTATATATAAAGGGCAAAGGGTTGAGATGGTTTCTTCATATATATAACCAGAGGTCTTTTTTGTTAGACCAGACTTCAGTTTATCACTAATTGTTAAGTCCAGACTAAGAAAAGAGTATATTTGTCTTACTACTGTAAAGAAACAATTAGTCAAAATTTAGTTCAATGACATTCAAACAATATTTTCACTCTTCCACTCACTCCTTACACCTTCTATTCGATATGAGATTGAAATGTGGGGGGCTTAACTTAGAAAATCTAATTGAAAAAGTGTTTACCTTCATGTTATGCAAGCACCACCATATTAAAAGATCGGTCCTTCAACACATCATTCTCATTAAATTTAGTAAAACCCAACTATTTTACCTTATTTTTTATAAAATAAATAAATGTTTAATGTAATTATATAGATGTAAAACTAAAAAATATTATAATGTTAAAAATATATAATATTCAACAATTCTATTTTTGACAGATTGTTAAATGTGGATTTATTTTTTTTGAAAACACTAAGAAGAAATATATTTAGCTTGCACACAGATCTCTATTTAATTATTTGATATGTTTAAGTGTGAAAATTAGTAAAATAGATTATTATTCATGTTCATGATTATGAATAAAAACATAACTTGTCTATGGGCATGCATTTCATAAGTAGATTATGGCGTAGGGCACTCTTGTTCATTGACTATGCACTCATCCCAATTGAATGTATTACTAACTGACAATAAAATATAGAAAGATTCATGCTTTTTGAAATTAAAGATTAAACGTAGAATCATAGAATATTCCTAGACATGACCATTGTAAGTAGACAATAATGTAAGATACTCAAGCAACTGGTACCTATTTAATGGGTTATAAAAGTGATAGTTATGCCTTTTGTCCCTATGTCAATTAAATAATATGAGACATCAAAATTTGGTTTATGCTCCACAAAATGTGATGTTTATCTTCTCTTATGTTTGAAACCCTAAGGGCACTTTGATAGCTTGAAAACATGGAAAAATAGGGAGTGTAATGTGTTAATCTAACTTCAATCACCCTGTTGATGATTTAAAATCATCCACATATCTAATACTGAAAAAAAAAATCAAGCCCAAATAGATTGATTATACAATTATGTTCCATGACTATTTGTGTGTATCTATAAATATGAATTTAATACTTGAAAATGATACCCTTTGACTCACTTTAGAAAGACTCTTATTTCACTTTGAATGACCTAGACTTGGCCTATGACTACTCCTTATGAGTGATCTTAAATTTGGAAAGAATATGGTATATTTTCTTAATGTGCAAGAGTGTTTAAGATTGAGATAATTGAATACCAAGTGGTGAAAATTAATGACCTTTGATGTGTATTTAAATTTCAACCCTTTAAAAATATCTTTTATCTGATGGATGTGAATTGTGCTGGAAGACTCATAAGAATGATTTAAATTTATGAAACTAATCATTATTTGGCACGAGATGTGACTAATTTCACACTTATTCTCTTAGGCAAGACTTGTCCTAAAATATCAAGACACTTATCATGATCTAGAGATAGTCTAAGGGAATTTGAAGTATCTTTAGCATTTGACATTGATAGTTATATGTAGTAGTGACAATAATAGAAGAGTTGAGCCAAAATATAGATAAATTATTTAGAGGAATGGTGAATTAGAATCATGCACTTAGGTGAAAGTCATGTGTTTTATGATGTATCAATAATAAACATTGCCAAGTACCTATGACCAATTATATATATATACACCCACTTACTAGATTTTTATGTTTCAAAAGGTGACTCTCATAGATGGGGTTAGACAAATGCCCAACTCTAAGGTTGATTTTTGTAGGTACCCTTCTCAAGCATTCAAACCCTTTATGAAATTATAAAAGAGTGGTATAAAATATGGATGATATCCTAGGATTATACTCTATGAGGAATTGTAAAATATTCACATAAACATCCTCCTTCAACATATATTTTCATTTGTTTGATTAAATGTATTGAAAATGGAGATATATGATATTATAAAGGATGAGATATTTGTACCCTACCTAGAAACCAAATGGATAGAGTTTTGGTAATGTTTATCTTTGTATATTCAATTATATTAGTATAATGTATATTTTCACTTTATTAATTATCTCATCCAACCTCAAAGATGCACCTAACTCTAACTGTCTTTAATTTTGAGGTTCTATCAACACAATTTAGAGTATTTTCATACCACCTTCTTATAGATATATGTCACCATATTCATGTGAATACTAAGACAAGATTCACATAAATTTACCATACATGACTTGTGCATGAAAATATCATCCTAAATTACCATTATCTCACACCTATGTGTTACCTTACAAGTTTGATCCTTATGTTGTATTGTTACCCACCTACATGAAACTCACTATCTATTTCAAACTTATTTTCTATCCTAAAAAGACATATCCAGTCCCTTAATTCATTCCTCATGTGCATAGGTAGATAATTTCAAACTAGGTTAGTATCACCTATTGATCCTGACTTGATCCTGATGATATTAACCCTCTCCTAACAACAACTAATTTTAAAAATCAAATCTATCCTTAAAGTGTACCCATATGCCTAACATGTTTGTGGTGTGATAATTAATCACTTGGACTCATATATATATATATATATATATATATATATATATATCATTTGCTAGGATTTTTGTCACTTATCTAGTACACATTTATGTAATATTATACATTGATAAAATATTCCCTATTATTCATAAAAAAATGTGAATCAATTATTAGTATAATTCACAAGCCAATCCTAAAGCATAATAACTCCAAGTCAAAATAATAATTTTCAAGTATCTAAGATAAATCATTAATTGTATTGATATAATGAAGGAGCACACATTCAAACTAGATGATATAAATACATGTGGATTGATTTACTTCCTTGGAGTATCTGATATGTATGTAGTGGTCAATCATCAAATGGGAGTGGTTTAGGTCAAATAATCCCATTACACTTTCTAGTTATTGTATTTTATATTTCTCTCGCAAGCATACCTAGTGTTTCAAGGTGAGGGAGGTTGATATCTAGATTTATGCATGTTATCAAGGTTTGACATTACACAAACATATTTAAAAGAGAGGCAAAGGATATTATATTCTCTTTAGTATTTATTTAATCCCAAAGCACTACCGACTAAGATGGGTTAGTATTGATATTTGATAGTGACCCAAGTTTAATGAAAATGAACCTGGATACACAAAAATCTAGTTCTTGAAGAAAACAAATCATATGATTGCTTCATTCCATTATCCACCTTAAGAATATTGACATATTCCAAAAATATAAGTATATTTCCCTTTGGTATACCTACTATATTTAGCATATTCTACTTTTCAAATCATTGCAATCAGTTTTAGTATTTTACATTGATATGTACAATTGAATATCATATTTATCAATATGAAATACATTTCATGTTTTTATCCTATTCGATTCCATAATATTAGATTTGGTTTAAAAATAATGTTGAATGTGTACATTAATTGAACCATGTCAAACCCTAGACCTCCATTAGGGTTTCCTACTTATGGGGTTTCAAATTTCAGCAATAGGGTTTGCATCTCCAAAACTTGAGTACCTCCATACTTATTTGAATATTAATATTAGACCTTAACTATATCTAAATAGACTTAGTAAGGCATAATAAATAAAATATGGAGAACTGATCAGAAAACCTTTACTAGTTTCCTTCTACGTTTCCTTCCACCATTCCTTTAGGTGGTGATAACTAATTTACCTTTAAGGAGTTTTACAATTTCACTATCCCAAGAGTTAGGGTGAAACCTCCTATAGTGAGAAATGGAAATCATATGAATTTTATTCCTTATCCCTATCCATATTTTTAAAAAACTCTTTTAATTGTCTTTGTATTTATATTCAAGTAGATGTGCATAGGTTTGAGATTGGCAAGGCCTTCAAGATCATGTATTCACTATAATCTAACATCCATACAAGAGTTTCAAAATGAAAATGAATATTTTAATTGAAACAACACATCACATTAAAATAAGATTGCATAAAAAAAGAATCCAAAGCATGCAAGTGTCAATCATAAGTCTAATTATCTATTCATATATTTTATTCTTGATATGACTTCACTTAAGAGTAGAATCTAAACCAAGATAAATCTATAACTATTACATCAAAAATTATACATACGACTAATAGGATTTTAAGTGAGATTATTAAGGAAATTATTATAAACAAGTTGATTACATTACATCCCATGCATCATTAGAGGAAATCAAAATATTATTCTACATATCATAGAATGCACAAAAAACATATGGATAATTATTAGGATTTGAAGATAAAAATACAAATTATTATTGATAGTGGTGATCTTTTACTACATACATACATCAAACAATCAACTTAGTTGAATGAAAAACTTCTAAAAGTAAGCAATCAACTTAAAAAATCATGGCATATTCTAAGAAATAACTGTAAAAATAAAAAAAGGAACAATTATAAAAGCAAAGTTTATAAAGGGAATAACTTGAAAAACAAAGTTTAGAAGGAGAAGGGTTACACAAGCTAAAAAAAGAGAAGTGAAATAAATAACAATCATTAAAAGATAAGTTTCAAAAAGAAACTCAAGATAAGCAAGAAAACTAGGTTAAGAAAGAGTTTCACATTAATTCAATTCAAAATCATGAAATACTTAAAAAGGATAATGTCACAAGTGTGGTTTCAAAGGACGTAACTACAAAACCTTCCTCTTATCAATAATATTTCACTATCATGGCTTGCATAGATGGAAAGTAATGTTCTAATGTTATGGTTATGGACTACAAGGAAAACAATGTTTGTAATACAACATTTATTATATCATTTGGATATTACCTTCAATCTATAGATCGGACTACCACTTCATTAACATGTATTAGATTAATCAAGTTGACAATAATGTTTATTTTTAAATTATGTCATCTTAGATTTAACATTATTCTTGATATTAGGTCATACAATGTTTTACTTCAAGGTTCATAGTTAAAGTCGACAGGGGCCGTGATTGATTAAAAAAAGGCTTCATTACAATTGATCATGAAGGTAAAGCTAATTCCATTTCAAGTGAGGAAAAATATTTAGACTAATAAAACATGATTGAAGTTACTCACTTGATTAAAAATCATAATATAATGGATTATATAGTTGATAAAAATAAATAAATACACAATATTATTGTGTATACATATTCTATGAAATATATTAAATGTAGTGTAAATCATGCCAATGTGAGTTTTCCTATTAACATAGCACCATAGTTACAATATCATAATTCCATTACTCATGAGTATCCATTTTTTCACATTTCTTACTTCCAAGTGGTTTGAGTGATTCTATGGATTAGTTCACCACACTAAATCTATTATAGATATACTCTTATTTTGTTCATCTATTTTATTTTTCTATTTTGACATGCATGTGCTCATATGGACTTGCATAGAGAATTATTTTATTCATTGGCTCGATTTTCAATTGGCCCCTAACTTTTGATTTTTTCCCCCACTCTAACCATCCATGAAACTTATACTAAGATTATTATAATACACACCCTTAGTGGATCTATAATTGATCAATCCTACATATTATCTACTTACACATGTTATGGTTTCAAATGAGCTTACACACACACACACACACACACACACACACACACACACACACACACACACACACACACACACACACACACACACACACACATGTATTACATAAGTTTACATCAATTCTTTCCCACTAATAGAAATTATATCTTTATCTCTAGATATTTTATTGAGATATATTATTTCAATACACATATACAATGGGGTACACTCCTTGCTGTCACTTTCTCCATAACCATGCTAACATATATAGTGCACGCTATTTGTAGATATATGTTACAGATTATTTGGATACCTTTCATTATTATATTGTCTAAATCATTTCAATTTGGCCTTAATTTCACATTAAAAATATTAAAAAATAAATAAAATTGAAAAATATTTAAAATGTTCTAAAAAATTAAAATCAAAACCTAGGATGACATGATTAATAGAATACACTATTTACATATGTTACTTATCATATGTTTGGTAGATGACATATTATTTTCATCTAGACATGTATTTCATAGTATATGAGTGCAATGTAGGACATACAAGTTACATATGGACATATAAATGTTGGACTTTCTTTTACCTTGTGGACATGAAAATACTTGCGGCATCTTATTACATAGGTTTCACTATGAGAGGTTACATTTTTCTATAACATTCTACCATATTGAGCTACATATATTTCTTAAGCATGTCTTTCTAGTTACTTATATCTAACACACTGATAAATGGATACACATTATTAGACTATTATGTGATATTGATACATATAGATTTTGTAGGCTATATTTTACTTGTTCCATGCTCCATTGATGGTTTTACTCTCTTACATAATAAGATAATTTCTACTTATTTATTGTTTATGACCCTTAGACTTATTTTATTTGGCATATTATGTCTCTTATTTGAAATATTTATGTCCTATAGATGATTTTTTTGTGACATATTTTGTCCCTTGAGTGTTGTCCCTTACCTTGATTATTGGAACATCTTCATGTCCCTTTTATGTGCCCCTTGATATTATGTGTGACATTACATCTTGATCTTGTTGAGCTTGTTACACTTTTTGAACTTGATGATATTAAGTGGTGTCATGATCTATATGATGATCTTTTATTGAATACTCTTTTTTATTTATCTCTTTAATGATGCTTACTACTTTGTGATTCACACACACACCCACACACACAAGAAAAAAAAACTTATATGCTTTGGATTACATATGTTACATACATGTATTGATTGACATATACATTACTATAATGACATACTCTCCAAATGTTTATATGATTATACATAATATTATATTTATACATGACATGATACAATTAACTCTTATTTGAAGATGGGTAACTTATATGACACATCTCTCATCTCAAAATGGGATAATTATAGTTATATTTTCATAAAAACATAAGCCTCCATGAATTTAAAATCAAATCAGATTAAATATTTTTGAGATTTTAGAACTATTCAAATATCATATGAGTTTATTTATATGGTAGATATTGGCAAATCAATATAGATTAATTTGGCATATGCACTCACGTTACAAATACTTGAGTATATATCCATACACACTTGGATGCATATGCATGTAAATATGTGCAAAATTTATAGGACTATGAATTACAAGTTTCCACATACACATAAAGTTGAGATATAGGTTCTCAAACTTAACATGTAGATATGTAACATTCTATATCAATTGGTACATATTTAGGGGGTATGATACTAGTTCATGAACTTATACGTGGTTTCATATTCATTAGGCATGATATTGGTTCATGCACATAAAAAAAACACAAATTAAAATCTTAATGACAAATTATTTGCATTCCACTTCACAAATGTTGACTATTATGCCATGATGGGAGTATGAGAGTTACTTATTCTCTTTTGATCATGCATTTATTATACATTGAGTAAACTTGTGTGAAAGTATATATTAAATATGTAATCATCACAATGGCATGGACATTTTTCACTCTCTTTCAATTGTGCATTTTTCTTAATAAATGGAGTGAACTTGAGAAACATTATACAATAAAATATATAATTTTTCAAAAAATATTGATTCATGTTTTTATAGGTAAGTACCTTGAGGTTTAGTGATGTTCAATGACTATGTCATTACTTCTAGCAAACCCATCATGTGGTTCCCCTTTTCTTTAAGTATTTATTTTTATCACTACATCATGTACTTATCCTTACATTTATGAAGATTGTGGCATGCTATATTCCAAACCTAATGGATTTCATAGTTATACAAAATCATGACATAATCACCCCAACTCTCCATGTGCTTTATAAAGGAATAAAAATTTATCAAAAATCTCCAACAAAGAAGCATCATCTCTAAAAAATTTCAAGGGAAACACGGTTTTCACAAACTTATAGGTTTATTCCTTCCTTTCTCTTTAATTTTCAAAACTCAAGTTCAAATTTCAAATTTCAATCTATGAACATTGACTACTATATACTTTCTTTAGGTTTGATATTGAGTGACCTAAAAAATTAGATCTTCCTACCAAATAAATAGTATGTCTTGGACAATCACATATGTAATTTCCTTTTACCCTAGAAATTTTATCACCATAAGGTGGTGCTGGGGGGGGGGGGGGGAGCGGGGGCGGGGGCCAGTCACAAGGAAACATTTTTAGATACTAAAATATGGTATTGATTACTTTAAAATTACAAGCTTGACATTCTTATACCAGGCAAGAGTTATGCTGCAAATATGGTTTACAATGCCATTATCTCACACCCATATGTTATCTTATGAGTTTCATCCTTCTATTCTATTGTTACACACCTAATGAACCTCAATATCTCTTTGAAACTTGATTAATATCATGCACAACCATATTTAGACCCTCCATTCAATCTTCATGTGAACATGCCAATAATGTCAAACTCAGATAGTATTGCCAGTATATATTGACATGATTATAATGGTGTTGAACCTCTCTTAGAATTGACTAATATTTTAAATAAAAAAAATACTTAGGTTCAACCAATCTACCTATCATGTCAGGGGAATTAAAATTACCCAACTTAACTCATATGTACAAATCAAGGAATCACTTGATAGGAGAATTGACACTTATTTGGTATACATCTATAAAATATTTCACATTGATAAAAATTTCCCTATTCTTTTTAAATTGTGCACCAATCACTAAGATTAATCAAAATCCAAGTATAAATAATTATAAAGTAAAATTAAAGTAAGAATATTAAAGTATCAAATCCAAATCATTAACTATATTTGTATAATGAAGGAACATAATTTCAAAATAACACTCAATGAGACACCTACCTCTAGATTAATTTTCCTCCTTGAAGTATCATATATATAGAAAATGTTTAGTAATAAAATGGGGTTGATTTTGGACAACTTTGTCCATTACACATTCCCAATTATTTTAAGTTTTATAACCTTGACAAGCATACCTAGGGTTTCATGGTGAAAGAGGATGATATATGGAGTTACACTCATCATAATGGTTTATAATTCACCATACAAATATTTTAAATATAGGTGAAGACTGTCATGCCCAAATTTTTGCTTTACAAAACCACACAAAAACATACCAATTATTTTTTAGAATGTACAATGCACATTCTACAACAATTACATTGTCTATTGGTTATCCATATTCATGGAAAAAGACATGAAATATATCAAAACAAACACAGATGCCTAAATGGCATGGATGGAAATGAAAAATTGGATCCATGGTTACTACACAACCATGTTGTCCCTAATTTCTCCAAGTAGCATACAAGCCTACAATGTTGTAAGTGAACCTATTGGGCTAGATATCCCCAATGTATAAAATGGAAAATTGAAGAAAATGAGGTAGAATAAATAAGCCACTAGATTAATGTATTCATCCTAACCCACAATGGTGCTATAGGATGTCCTTGAGTGATTCCAGCCAAAACATCGCCCGTTTCACACCTTAAGATAGAGATGGAATCTATTTAAAAGTTAACTTACCATTTATAAATATTACTTATTAAGGATAGCTCATACTCCTCATATGACCTCAAAATGGGTCTAATGTATCCTTGATTATCTCTTTGAGGATGTTTCACTCCATACTAACCATTGGATCATTTTTATGTCAATTATCCAATTTAGTCAAGGTGAAGAAACCCTATAAATAAATCCTTAAGGAGATAGTAAAGGTGTAAAATATCTCTTTATATTGATATTTCATAGTTTGGAAAAGAGGAAGTAGGTTTTATAGTATGAATTGTCCATAGTTATCACTCTTCTCCTTCCTCATCCTTAGATAAATACCATTAATGAAGTATCCAAGATTTTAACCTTTTTCCACTTTAATTAATTTTACAAATATATCTTGATAAAAAGATGTCTCGGTTGTTTTTTAAGGTACCCATCTTCTTATAAAGTTTTCTTGTCAATGAAATGTCCATAGTTATCACTCTTCTCCTTACTCATCATTAGATAAATACCATTAATGAAATCTCGAAGATTATAACATTTTTCCATTTTAATTAATTTTAAACATATATTTTGATAAAAAAATGTTTGGGTTTGCTTTTTAGGTACCCATCTTATAAATTCTGCTTGTCATTAAAATCTCTTACAATTTTTTGAAAGGCCTTTGTGGGCTTCAAGCTCCACCATAGCAACTAAGGCTGACCAAGTAATGTTTTAAGAAAAAAAATCCTTTTTATTTCAAGTCTCAAGATTTTATTTTAAGTTCATGCATTAGGGGAAAATAAATTAAGGGGGATTCCCTCTTAGTTCAACCTCTGTGATTTATTTCTAGAAACCCACAAATGTCAAAAATGTCAAAAAATACATCTCTTAAAGAAATGAATCATTTCTTATAAGCTATGAGATTTTATGTCCTAAAACAACTTCCATGTGGAAGAATAAAAATAATTAAAAAAAATATTTCTATATAACACTATATAAAATAGAAAATCAAAATTTCCCTACACATTTTTCAATTTGATTTCAAAGTGCTTAAAATGTCACTTTTATTAAATTTCTTCATCTTTCCTCCTTTCACCCAATAGTATAAATGCAAACAATAATGTGTGGAAGAATCATAATATTTACATGAAATTTATCCACTTAAATTTTACATTGATTAAAATTTAATAATGCATAAAAATGGATCTAAATCAACTAATAATCATTATCATATAGATGTATTTTTTAAATCATGAAGGGAAATATAGTCTCCCATAGATATCCCAAGTGATCCCATAATACTAATCCAAAGAGGACCTCTCCTCCCATCGTATTTGCATCATCCAGAGTCTTCCCTAGGTACCCTCGAGCCTAGGACTCCCATATCTGAGCATAAATGACATTAATGATTAAAGATAATGTAATATAAGTAAGGATTTTTTTTGGTAATGATAACATAACAAGAACAATTATAATGTAAAACTAGGAGTATCCACTAACCACTTCCATAAAATAAAATTATTACACATAACATAAATTTAAAAAGTTAATATGTCAATGTACAATATAAACATGGCAGCCAAAAAGATTCCAAAGCCTATTAAGACACCAAATACACCCATTGTGGTTGAGAATTTCCAATATCCACATTATGCGAGGAAAAACAAGGATCTTGTAGTTTCTACTATGCAATATTCCTTCTTTGTTTCAATGAAAGGACCTTGAAAAAATGAAGGTTTTAATTTTATAAAACCTCATGCATTAGAGTTTCATAAAAATGATTGAAACTTAGTTTCCTTTCCCAAACCCTATTCATGAAGGAACATACTATATATACAAATCAAGCCCATTTGGGCAACATAATATTAAATTTTAAATTCATGAAATTATTTGTAAAAATAACCAAAAGATATGGAGGGATTTATTATTTCAAAGCCAAAGGATGCAACAAAAAAAATGTGGTTGTCATAAGGTCATCCATGGAAAATAACAAGAGAGGGTAAGCCAAATGGTCTTGCTTCCTCTTAAAATCACAAGACTAGAAGTCGAGAGAGATTTATATTTAAAATAATGAAATGAAAAATGCATGAGAAACATGAATGCCTACCTTAGATCCACCACTTGACTCTACATAAAGAAAATATTAGAAAAGTGTTTGTATCAAGCTAGCTCCTTCCCAAACAAGCTCTACTCCTACTATAATCTCCTTCATTCCTTCCTCAAGCTCTCCTAAACTCTCTCATTTGAAAATGAACCAAAATGTCCTTTCAAGGAAGGGTCACCTTTTTCTTATATATAAAACACTCAAACCCAATGTCCAATGGAAAGGTGACACTCTTCCCTTCCCATTTCTTGGATCTTAGAAAAAGGTCTTCTCTATGCATTAGCTCACCTTACAAACGCATGTGGGAAAACAAGGATTTCATATACACATCAATGTTCTCACATCCCAATGCCATAAATGGTCACATGAGTTGTCCTATGAATTTATCAATACTTCAAATAAATCTTATCCCATCCCTTGGTCAAAATGGGTCTAAATTACACTTACAACCACCTATATTTCAATTTTTTTCAACTTACAATGTACATAACTCTTTAATACCATTTTTTGGTATGAAAGATGCATCAGAACTCTAAGTTTCCAAGATTGCCACATACATATAGGCATTTTAAGTGTTAAAACTCATAACATGTTTCCCCAAAAAAGATAACAAGTTAAACAACATGTTGGCATCAAGTCATTCTATGTATATATCTTATCTATCCAACATGAATAAAAATACACCATCTTATGAATGTTGATGAATGTAGATGAATCTACACTAGTGGTATATGACTTCGATCAGAAGGAACACTTAACATCATATAAGATATAAATCCACTCAATGTACTTATGATGATGCCACTTGATGGTTAGATAATATCAAATCATCTAGATACTAGTTATGTGCTAAATAAGTTAAAACATTTTTCCCAAATGCCATGTGAACATATATAATATCAATCTATAAGATAAAATCCTAACATATAGGAATCCATTAACATCACACACTACACTTCTCTACTATAAGGAAGTTGCAAACTATTCAAGGGTGGTGTCAATATCAATGAGATATTATGATATCCCTTATCCTATAGATTAACATGTATAAGGTAAAATTTCTATCAAACAAATGCACACTTTTCTAGGTGAGTAATGTATCATGTTTGTACAACGCCCACTAAAAAAAAAATAAGTAGACACTTGTGGTTTTGTTTATATATAAAAATGTCTAACCATCACTAATGATGCTTTATCTAAGGTGATCAATAAGGTTGTAAGAACTCTTATTATTGAAACTCAACCCTAAAACTCAGCCTCTCTAGACCCAAACTATAATCACACTCTCATAGGCATTTCAGGAAACTCCTATAATAGTTTATGATAACCTTGTGAAGAAGGGAAAATACATAATATAAGTAGTCAACAAATAAGTGACAATCCTATATTATTATGAAAATAACACCACTATAGAATGCATCCTCTTAAGAAACAAAAATTCCTAAGAATCATGGATGTATAACACATGAACTCCTAATTGAGTCATACACAAGGATGGTTCCAAACTCAAAATCCATTCAAGGGTGTGGCATGGTTCTTAAATCAAGGTATGTAGTACCTAATAACCAACATAAACATCTAATATGGTATTGTATACCACTAGATTTTTCATGTGTTTATACAACATGTACTAAAAAATATGTCATTCGTTAACACAAAAAGAGAAGGGTCACCTCAAAAAGGTAACACCTATAAATTCTTAGATGTCACAATCCATGTTAAACTACAATCTCTAGGAAATTAGCATACCTTATACAAAAGTAAATGCATACTCTTATCATAAGTATGTTTAACAAATAAAGAGGTACACCCATTCAAGTTTTAGTGTTATCTCTAGATTTGAAAGAAAATTCTTATCATCAATATCAATAATTGTAGGAAACCCACCCAACTAGGTGTCACCACCATGGGGAAAAAACTTATCTATGATGAAATTGTCTCATTATCATCAAGGAACTCAAACTATCTTAGATACATCAATAAATTCATGATGCTCCATAAGTAGGAATTTATGTTCCAAATTTATTAGTAATGGGGGAATAAAATTCATGCTCCTCTTAGGTTTTCATATTAATGAGGTCACATCTAAATCACCATTTAGTAAATACAAAGTTATTTACTATACAGATAATCTAAGAAAAGGGTCATAACCTCGAAGGGGTTGTTGATCATAACATTTAGATATCAACATCTAAAATGGATTTTTATTCCTTGGTTATTCAAAAGAGAAGAAAAAAGAGTTAATGATACCACTCTAATATATTCATTATAATATTAAGTTGATTATTGTACTAGCTTGGTTCCAAAATGGCACACAAGGCCTACATGTTCTTATCCAATCATCACCAATGCTAAATTCCAATGGAAAATCATTACATTGTATGGATTCAAACAAGGCATACCTCACTACTATGAGTATACAAGGACCATTCTCCATAAGGATAGGTGTAAAATAGTCACCTACATGAGGCTTTGTAACAAGGCCATCTACATGGTATCACCGGTCTGTCGCACAAGGTGAATATAATATCTAAAAACACTCATCTTTATGTAGATAGGTTTGAATTTGAAAATCATGCACAAAAAAATAAGGCTCTTGGTATCGCATGTAAATTAATCATTTATATAGGGTATCTATAGTCATTTATGATCTACTAATATAAGCCTTTCTACTTAATAAGGGACTATGCCCAACACTTCTTAGAACTACTCACAATACAAGAGTCAACAACAAATGAAATTGAGATAACCTCACTAAAATAATTTTTGATTTATTCCAAAACTCATCATTTAAACTGATATAACATATAAAAGTACTCTGTCACACCTCACTTGAGTGGTGAGGTGATGTTTTCTTCAAAGACATGGTATCCAACACTAGAAAGGCCCATCTCAACCCTAGGTCCACATTAAACTTTAGGACTAACTATATCATAAAACCTCATGGTCATAATAATTTGGATAAATCTATCTCAATAACTTATATATGAATTCTTCAAAGGTAAGATACATATGTCTAAGGTGATAGGAAGTCCCATCAACCCAGCACACAACAACTCACTCACAAGCCAGTGGTCACTTGGCCCTCATAGTTATTTGAGTTCATAACATATAGTTGTAACATTTATTCTAATACTTCACAAAAACTTATTGACTATACAAGATGGGTGGATGTCTAATAGATCCTAGCATGGGTGTGTCAAGCACATTATAGATGATCTTATGTAATTATGTAGCTCCTCAGTCTTATACACTTAGAAAATGCAAACCTTGACTATTTCTCTTAGACATACACTCTCCTTCCTTCTAAAAGCATTACATATACTCTATGTTATGCCCTTTGGCCTATATCTTAATCCAAATAGTATTATATTTATGGGATATAATTATATCTTTCCTAGAAGATATAAAATGTACTTATCTTACAACTCTACATGTTTTGATCTTGCAACTAGTTTACTACTCACTAGACACTAAAATCCACACATATACTAGTTTATATGTTTTAATCCTACTCCAACACCACCCTAATATCATCCAATTTACAAATGAAATGTATCCTAATGGTTGGCCAAAGTGATTTAATGTGATTTATTACTCCAAATGGGTTGATATAAATATAATATCAACCCTCATTCATTCCTTAACTAGAAAAGACCAAAAAGACCAAGGCACTTATAAAAAATAACTCTATCAAGCATTCAATTGATTAAAGCTTCACTATTTCCACAAATATTATAGGTGAAACACATGTACAACTTTTAATTAGTAAAAGAGTATCCCAAGAGCCGTATTTTACAAGTTACAATCTAGGTCACTATTATACTTGCTTTATACACATTTCTTAATTCACACACAAGCCAATGTTATTGTAGATTTTTATTTTTCCCTATTATTTAATTAGGGAATATTATATATTTGTGCATACATGGAGTTTTCCTAAATTCGTGGGATAGGCTAGCTTATGTGGAGATGTGTGTCATAGATGTGTCATAGGTGTCATAAGAATGTCATAAGTAACTCCTTTGACCAGCTCTTCTGGGTATGGGAGTTACTTCTCTATTCTTAGCACCTTGTCACCACCTTTCATGGAGGAGTTATAGTCTATTATTGGGGTGCTTTGACAACCATTTGTGGAGGAGTTACTAGCTCTCATATATGTATTATTCATTATTGCCATCTCATGTTAATGGAATATTGGGTTTTCTCCAAATTGTCTATGCAATTGTCTCTTGTTTGATTTCATTTACTTTAACATTTTTTGGTATTCACTTGCTTCGTCCCATGCAACCACGACTTGTCTATCCTCATTATTCAGACCTTGGTGAATCCTCTGATATTGTATTAGAGCCACCCTGGTAACTGGTTGTCTTTTTTTCTATTGCTTTCATTAAAATCTAGAGCTTTGATAAGGCATTCTTTTTATGAAATTTGAAAATTTATGGGAGATATTACTAGTTCTCCATGCTATTGTTCCTTACATGGCTTGTTTGGTCTCTCATATACATGCAGGCCTGTGATCATGATCCTCTCAGCACGGTGTTGAAAGTTTTACGATGTTCAAGATATGCATAAGAGTTTATCTTAGACCTGAGTGTAGAAGTGTGGAGTTATAGCCATGGCATTCTAAAACAAGTGAGAAATCTGAGCACATAAAGGCTGAGTTTATGCAGGAAGAAGGAAAGAATGTGGCTGGTTTTGTAGCTAAGTCACTTGCTGGTGATAAAACACCAATCTTGGAGCTTTCAAAAAAGGCATGATGGTAAAACGCAGTCCTACGTCCACCTTGGTGCACTTTCCTTGGAACTTTTCAATCCAGCTCTGCACCCTTTTCTCCTTCTCCATGTAAGTCATTTGTTGTGGTATGCTTTCAAGACAAAGTCATTAAATTCAAGCCTTCCTTGGACCTATAATCTACTTTGAATTCAATGTCTCTACTATCTTTTTTGCACAACAAATTTAAATATACTCTTTCCTCAAATTTTGGCGCCGCTCTCCATTTTTGGCATCCCATGTGGGCCCTTAAATACTTGGCAATCCATTAAATTCTGTCTTTTACTTTAATTTTTTAGTTAAAATTGACTTCTCTAAAAAAAACCTCCAAGACTTCCAAAGACATATGGGACACCCTAGAAACCTTATTTGGGAAGCTTGATGAAATGAGAGGTCATGAGCTTGAAAATGAACTCATAAGTCTAAGTCCTAGCAACTTTGACACCCTACAAAACTTCTTCACTAAGTTTAAGGCCCTTAGATTGCAATTGAAAGAATGTGGGATAGAGAATAAAGATGATCAACTCATCCTTTCTATTCTCATAAAGTTAGGTCCAAGCTATTCAGTCTTTGTCTCTACTTTGCATGCCACAAAAAGTGCCCTTGGCACTACATGGAAAATGGCTTCTTTAGATTCATTCATTGCCGACCTGACTATGGAGCAAGATAAGATAATACAAATGGGCACAATGAAGTCTACTCAACCCCAAGCTTTGATAGCTGGAAATGGTAAGGATAAGACTTCAACAAAGGAGAAGAAGAAAAAAACAAAGACCAAGAGAAGAAGAAATAAAACAACAATCCTACCAAAAACAACACTGAGTCTTCCTCCTCCAATGTTAAACCTAAGAAGGAGAAGGTTAAGTGTGCCTATTGTAGGAAGACAGGGCATGACGAACACAAATGCATGAAGAAACAAATAGATCACCTAACTCATCTTCTAGAGAAGCACAACATAGGTGTTCCTGAGTCCATCAAGCAGAATTCATCTACCCAAGATTCTACTAAGGCAAAAGGCAAGGGTAAGGAGAAAGAATAGGGCAAGGCCCTTATAGCTACAATAGATTCTACATCTTCATGGGTCATTGACTCAGGTGATTCTCACCACATGGGCTCTTCCCTAGTTGATTTTTCACCTTTAGAGCCTTATAGCATGACTTCAATTAGTTTGGGTGATGACACATCAGTTTCTGTTGTAGGGAGAAGGTCAGTTGAAATGGAAGGAGGAACACTCAATAATGTTCTAAGTCTTCCTTCTCTTTCAGCCAATCTCCTATCAGTGTACCAAATCACTCACATTGGTTGGGGCATGAGAGTTGAGTTTTCACCAAATTCAGTGGCTATCAGGGAGTTACATAGTGATACTATAGTGGTAGTGGGTAGGGAAAATCACCAAGTAAGGTTATACACCTTCTCACATTTTACACCTGATCCTTCTCTAACAACATTGCTGACTCATTCAGATGGAGTTGGAAAATTATGGCATGAGTAGTTTAGCCACCTTAACTACCACTACCTTGAGCAACTTTGCAAACATGACATGGTCATTGGCTTGCCTCGTGTCCAATTCTCAAAAGGACTTTGTGAGGGGTGCTCCCTTGGGAAGCATCCCAAAGCAAAATTTGATAAAGGCAAAGCTTGGAGGGATTTTCAACGTTTGGAGTTAGTCCACAATGATGTATCAGGACGCTTTCCCAAACCATCTTTCACAAGGGCCAAGTACATCCTCACTTTCATTGATGATTTCTCTAGGTACACTTGGATATATTTTATCAAACAAAAGTTTGAAGTGTTTGAAAATTTTCTAGATTTCAATGCTCTTGTTGAGAAATAGAGTGAGAAATTCATCAAGGTTCTTCAAACTGATAATGGAGGGGAGTATGTCAGCAACAGGTTTGAGCAATTTTGCATCACAGAGGGGATTGATTTGCAGCACACAGTCACTTATATTCCTTCACAAAATGGGGTTGCAAAATGCAAAAATAGGTTCTTGAAATAGATGGGTAGTTGTATGATTCACTCCAAATCCTTAGAACCATAGTACTAGGCTAAAGCCATCAATTTTGCTTTCTACATTCAAAACAAGGTTCCTCACAAAGCTTTAAAATGGATAACACCTTTTGAAGCTTGGCATAAAAGGAAACTTGATGTTGATCACCTTAGGGTTTTCAGATCCCCAGCCATGGCTCACATACCGAAGAATAAATGCAAAGATAGGGAATGTCAGTCTAAGCCTTGTATCTTTGTAGGATATCTGGATGGTGTTAAGGGGTATCACCTTCTAGATTCGACCACTCATGAGTTGTTCATTGAGAGAAGTGTCCACTTTTAGGAGAGTCATAAAGACTCAATGCTTGGCACTTCTTATCTCTCATTGGATCTACTTCTTCATGATGATTCCTTAGATTTAGATCAACCACAGTAGGTTCCTGAGCCAGAGACATCTTCTTCATCTTTGAGTTTAGACAGTGAGGACAGTGATGTAGAGTCATCCACCTCTAGTCAGTCAAAGGATGAGGAGTTATCACCTGACTTGCCCACTTTCGGGCCACTTTGGGCCAGATAGACACTTGAGAGTGCTGACACTTGGGTAAGAGATCTCACAGATGATAGACATACTAGGGGGATTTTCAAAGAGATCCACATGCCTTCTTTGCCTTAGTTTCATATCCATAGACTTTTTGACAAGAATCGAGAGTACCTAAGTGGGATAGTTCTATGGAGGAAGAATATTCTTCCTTAATCAAAAATCACACTTGGGACTTGACTTCACTTCCTAAGGGAAGGAAGATGGTTCAATGTAGGTGGATATATCAGACCAAGTTTACAGAAAATGGGTTGGTTGATAAGTATAAAGCACGATTAGTTGCCAAGGGTTTCTCATAAGTGGCAGGCATTGACTACTCAGAGACCTTTACACCCATTGCAAAGATGACTTCTATCTGACTCACATTAGCTATTTCCAAATCACATGGTTGGGATGTACACCAGATGGATGTGAAGAGTGCCTTTCTTCATGGAGACCTAAAGGAGGAGATCTACATGAAGCAGCCGCCAGGATTTGTTCAGGATTCTTTCTTAGTATGCAGACTTAGGAAATCTATCTATGGCCTTAAACAGGCCCCTCGGGCATGGTACACCAAGATGGATTCTTTCCTTCTCATAGTGGGTTTCACTAGGTGTTATTATGATCCTAATGTCTACTTTTTATAGTAGGATGACTCGCTCTTGATTCTGGTTCTTTATGTTGATGACCTTTTGATCACTGAGAGTTTTTCATCGTCTATTGCAATGGTTAAGGCATCTCTCCAAGATAGATTTGACATGATAGACTTGGGTTTGTTGCACTACTTCCTTGGCATTGAGATCTCATAGTCAAATTCAAGTATTTCACTTGCACAGCCTAAGTTGCTCTTGACTTATTGGCTTGGTTTCACATGGGTGATTGCAAGCCATCTCCAACTCCCTTTCTATCAGGAGTCAAGCTTGAGGCTGACTGTTCTTCACCATTGGTTGATGCCACTCGATATCAAAAACTTGTTGGTAGTCTCATCTTCTTGACTCACACCAGGCCTGACATATCATATGTAGTGGGACTTGTCTCCAGATTTATGCAGGAATCTCATGAGCTGCATTGGAAAGTAGCTAAGAGGATCTTGCATTACATATATGGTTCACATAGATATGAGATTCATTACAAATTTGGCATGGAGGTTGACTTGGTTAGATATACAGATTCAAACTAGGTTGGTGATTCAAAAAATCACAAGTCTACTTCTAGTTACAATTTCTCTCTAGGTTCTAGTCCTATCAGTTGGTCTAGCAAGAAGCAAAATGCTATTGCTATATCATCCATAGAGGCAGAGTGCAGGGGAGCTGTTAATGCAGCTAATGAGGCTATTTGGCTTCAGGGGATACTTTTTGAGTTTGGCATTCCTATCAGGCAACCCACCATCATTTATTGTGATAACCAGAGTACCATTCAGATTTGCAAGAATCCGATTCAACACCAACAGACCAAGCACATAGAGATTCAAATGCATTTCATTTGGGAGCTTATTCATAGTCAGGTCATTGACTTGATATTTTGCCAGTCTTCAGAGCAGGTTGTAGACATCTTCACCAAACCTTTCACCAAGAAAAAGTTCATTCATCTATGAACTCTTCTTGGGGTGTGGTCCACATCTACAACATCATCATCTTTGGCAGGGCCCACTAGCCTCTTCATTTCTTTTATGTCTCTCTTTTGGGGGGGGAGTTTTTTCCTACAAGTTTTATCCTTTTCTCTATCTTATGGGAGATTGCATTTGTACATGGGTACCTCATAGGGCCTACTTTCCAGGACCCATTTTATATTTCCACACTGCCCACCTAAGCTATGCTTATGGGGTGGTGTTAGTCTAGGTTTTTATTTTTCCCTATTATTTAATTAGGGAATATTATATATTTTTGCATACATGGAGTTTTCCTACATTTGTGGGATAGGGTAGCTTATGTGGAGATGTGTGTCATAGATGTGTCATATGTGTCATAAGAATGTCATAAGTAACTCCTTTGACCGGCTATTCCGGGTATGGGATTTACTTCTCTATTCTTAGCACTTTTTCACCACCTTTCATGGAGGAGTTACAATCTATTCTTGGGGTGCTTTGACTACCATTTGTGGAGGAGATACTTATTAGCTCTCCTATATGTATTCTTCATTATGGCCATCTCATGTTAATGGAATATTGGCTTTTCTCCAAATTTTCTATGCAATTGTCTCTTGTTTGATTTCATTTACTTTAGCATTTTGTGGTATTCACTTGCTTCATCCCATGTAACCACGACTCGTACATCCTCGTTATTCAAACCTTGGTGAATCTTATGATAGCCAACACATAAGGGATAAATACATTAGTCTAAGGCCATCTTCAAAATATTTTATATGTAGGTCAATAGGGTAATCTCAACATTTTAAGTCCATTAACCCATTTTTCCTGAAGGTCACATTGAAGATGGAAAACTAGGATTTTGTTATTTCACAAAGAGTGACACTCTATGACCTATAGATGAATTCACTAGATTAAAGTCAAATATAAACATAAAAGTATCTATGAGGTTTCATCTTGTTTCACCAAATATTTTATATAGGACACTATCATCAAGCTCATATAGTAGCATCAATACAACCATCCAAGGCTGATGTAACTGTCAAGATAGCCAAATGCACCAGATCTAGAATCTAATAACTATTATAGAACTATATTCCTACTTTATTTCATCTTATTTTATATCTCTTACTACCTTAACATCATAATAGTCTAAGTACTTTTTTTCTTTGTCATTTCTATATCCATCATAGTTTTAGTTTCTATATTTAGACTATTTCAACATAATAAATTTAGTGTATGCATATATATGAGTTTAACATTTAATTGGCCTATTATAGATCTAATTATCACCCTTGTACAATTTAATTTATATATTATTAATGTTAATAATAAATTAAAATTCCTACACACAATAATTTCATTTTAGGGTTAAATATCTGGTTAACATGATATTTGAACATAAAACCCTAGGTCACTTAGTATTTACTATTTTTTTCTATTGTTGATCCCTACTTATCATAAAAATATGTGCAACATGGATGCATCCATTATCCATTTTGGATTCCAATATGTCATGTTTCTTCTATTTTTCTACATTACTCACTTTGTCAAATCCTATAAGCAAATACGTACCAATAACGAGAACGTTTTAAACAAACATAATAATTAATATTTTTTCAAAACTCATTTTAAAATTTTATAGATCCAATATCTAGATGTCAAAAATCCTTATCTCAACCTTTTATCCTACCTATATATTATTTAAATTATAAATACCATCTCACACCCATTATTCACCCACAGAATATATTGGATTCCATAGTCTATACCGTTACTACTCAAAAAGCTAAGGTTGCACAACCCATCCTAGCACTTGTTATAACACAAAAAGTGTCACCTAAACCTCATATTGTAATAAAATCTAGTGGATATGACATTATTTACCAATTGAACAATACATATGGTAAGATTTCAATCCTTTATCTTTTAAAGTAATCTAATGTTTATAAGTACATTTTATATGAGGCACTACATGAAACACAAGTCCCAAATAATATTAAGGATACTTATCTTTTGGATATTATGAAATATATTAAGAATAATGAAAAACTCATCACCTTTTAAACAACACATTTACCATATAAAGATTTTGTGGACCAAAATTTGTGTTTATTCATACAAGTAAGAATCTAAAATAAAGGTATCAAAATAGTGCTCATTGATAAAGGATTAGGCCTAAACATTTGTAACATAAAATTACTAAAAAACCATGGGTATCAACAAAAATCTTATCTAAATCACTATTATTCATATAAAAGGGTTCAAAATTTCACATATCCCTACATTTGGATAAATTACCTTGTATGTGATCTTTTAAACGAAAACAATTTCAACTACTTTTTATGTCATGTCCAAATCTTTATAGTATAATTTAATTTTGGATATATCTTGGATACATTTTATATAAGATATCCCCTCTACACTTCATCAATGTTTCAAATTAATAGATATAGGGACTTTATTATCCATGCCCCTCAATGATTAGCATTTCAAATTTTATAAAATGATAAATTCCAAAACCAAAGGTATCCCTGTAGTGTTATCACCCAAATAATACACCCCTATTAAACATATACATAATTATTAAATACGTGGTTCAAGTATCATATCTCCTTCATATCCAAATACAAATAAATCACTAAACTTAAAGGTGGACATAAATATTCATAAGGAGAAAGAAACATTAATAGAAGAGCCATAAAAACTACAAGAACACCTAACATTTGAGCTTCTTGTATTAGTCAATACTAATAAAAATGATGGACATGTTTTATATTATTATAAAAATTATGATGATACATCCTATTATATGATAGATGAGTAAATGTGAAATTTAAAATTTTACCCAGTTAAACACCTGTCACATAACCGATTCGAACCTATGGGTCTTAGTACATATAAACTGAACCCACTTGAAGAAAATATAGAGATAAATATATATAAGGGCAAAAAAAAACTAACTGATGAGCATGCAAATGATTGTTTTTACATACTTGGTTAAAATCATTGAGTCCCTTTAAAGGCCAAATACAAGTACATCATGTAAACAGTATGGATACTTCACAAAAGCCTTCAAAATCAACATTACAAATCATGCCACAATAGGATACTATCAATTTAATCTTATATTTTTTACTTGAAAATAATATTATTGTGTTACCTTCTACTCAACATATATCTAATAGTAGATGTATACCCACAAATGGAGTACCATACTATAATTACCATAAGATCATTGGCCATACTACCGATTAATGTGTGACATTGAAAAACATTATCCAATAATACAAGAGTGAATGAAGCATACATATTAGATATAAAATAGGAAAAATGCTAAATCCCTCCTATCTTTCAAATGAGAAACATCCCTCAAGGTGACAAAATAATGAAGATTTAACTATTACCACTTAAATTGATGGGGATATTATCACAATATCTGAATTGATCCAAAAAAATAGAATACTAGTTGTGGTACCAATTTTATATCATGATTATGACATACTATATATGAGGTAACATACTCTCCATTATATCCATAATTATGAGGATACATTAGATTACCCATTCCTTGTGGTTCACATGTCTAAGTTTCAACTATATTCATAACCAAACATGGAACACATTTTAATCTAAAGTTTGGAGAAAATTGGCTAGTTATATGGAATGCTAAACTATATCCTACAAAAATGTGTGAAAATTTTGATAATATGGTCACACATGACACCAATTTTTATCCAACATGATGGACATGATCATTTTCCTACACCAATAGCTATAGGTACACTATTATATAAGAACATTGAGGTATTAGCACTAAATATATATATAAACAAAGAAAAAAACCTTTTCAAGTGACCCAATAACTTTTGAGGATAAGGACCTACTTGATTAGAGGTAATCCAAAAAATAAAACTAATACCTATATTATATTAAAATCACGATTCCAAAAAACATTTTCAGCACCTACATGTTATTTTATCTCCCTAGCATCTATGTGCTGCTTTTATATTGATGGACCACATATTAAGTTACTTTTACATATACATATGTGTCACACTTATAAATTGGGTGTGATACATACATACATAGATATATGATACACTCATATTTCATATTTTGGGATTTCCCTCTACTCATGTCATATGGACATGGGGGAAATCTAATTTTTCGATCTTGTTACACATAAGTTATATGATTCAATAATCACTCTACACTAGCATGTTTGAGATTACATATGTACTTAAATATGTATATTATCCATTATTATAGGTTAAATAGGGTACTTCATATGATATGCAATTAACATACTTTTTCTAACACATTGGATACATGGACCACTATGACATGTTTATGCCAGTTGATTATGCATTACGTTATGCACTTTATTGAGTGCCTTATTTTACTTATTCTAGTATTTGAATATGCCAATTTTATTTTGGACCTTGTATATTTTTAGTTAAATTTTTATATGCCATTATCTGTTGTACGAGAAATTTAATATGTTATTCTTGATTTTATGGGCATTTAACTGAGTCATGTCCCTTCAATTGTGTAGGGCATTTAAACATACCCCTTGTTTATGGTCTCTTTGGACCACTAGATTTTGAATTATTTTTGAGTGATCTTATGTCTATGAATGTTTGATAATTGATCTTGTACTATTACTATTTATGCATTTCCATGATATTTATAATGCATCTTAGGTCTACATGTGATCACATTGGTTCTATGCACTCTAGTGATACATTTACCTATACATGTTTCTTTTATATGTTAGATGGTTACATTCACATATTTTTCATTTCTCTTATCCTTTTAAGGTGAGGTAAATATTATTTCCTATTGTTTTTCCTCACCTTAAATGTGGGACATATTATTGGGGGCATGCTTAGGAAGCATGTTCTCCACACTTCGCACAGTTCCCAGATTTAGTGGGGTTATGTGTTGGAAGCATGTTCTCCACACTCATTCAATATTTGGTACTTATATCACTTTATAGTTTCATTGGGGGCATGTAATATGGGCATGGATTAAACACATTAATAGTTTTCAAATTCAGTGGAGGCATGATTGGGAAGCATATTTTCCAAATTTTTACAATAAATGTTACTTATATCAATTCCCAAATTTAGTGGGGGTATACTTTGAAAGTATGTTCTCTACACATATTTAGTATTTGGCATCTCCAATTTATATTGGAGTCATGCTTTGGAAATATGTCCTCCACATTGGTAATTATATGATTTTTTAAATTTATCCATATATAGTGTGGGCATGATTTGGAAGCATATCATCCACACTCACATAATTATCCAAATTGGCTAAAACACAAATTTATATGATTCATATTCATAATTGTCATAGAATTATATAAATTATTACCATTTTATACATAGTTTCAGTATGAGACATATCTAAGGTGCATATGTTTTACAACCTATGCCTAATATTGCAAAATCCAAATCAGTTTTAGAATCCAAAACCATTGCACATACTGATACCCTATGGAATTTTTTATACTTTTATTGAGCAAATATACTATAGTATTTGGTTTACCTTTTGGTCTGGTTGAGGTGATCAAATCACTAAATCCTTCCTAGTTTTTAGGATGAACTTGATCATATAAGCTCACTAGGTTATAAGTATCATTGAGATACAAGGTTAAGTTAATCTCAACTGTCAGGTGGAAACTCACTTTTTATCCAAGGTTGGGGGTATGTGCATTCCAATATCTCTATTTATCTATCTATCTCCTCGGATATATGCACTATAAAACTTTATCTATATTTATCCTAATCTTAGTTTAAGATCCTTACAATGATGCATCTTTTTAAAAATAACTTGTGAATAGGAAATCTAGTTACATTGACACGTAGGTGTAATCCTAATCTTATCTCTCTAAATTTCAATAAATTTCAAGTACTTATAAAAAAGATTATATGTATTGATTTTACACTATAACATGTTCTCAATTGTAGGCTAGTCATTAACAAATCACTCAAATTCAACTCAGTCAAAGAGAAAGTATGCTTACACACCCAATTAATTATTACTTTCCTTTAAAATTGTATTTGAACTACTAGATTAAAGGGGGAATATAGATGATATTTTATGATTATTTGTCACCTTATTCTTGTACATTTGGAAAATGTAGACCTTGGTTATTCCTCTTTGTTCTACACTCTCCTTTATTATGTGAAACTTGCATCTACTCAATATTTGACTATATATATATATATATATATATATATATATATATATATATATATATATATATATATATATATATATATATATAATGAGTCCTATATTGATGACATAGATATTATATCTTGCCCAGAATACTTAAAATGTACAAATGTTATATATCTACATGTTGTGATCCTTTGACTAGTTTATTACTCCTTGGACACTAATGTCTAGATATATAGTAGTGTCAATGTTATTGTCCTAACTTAATGTAAGTGTTTATTACCCTAATGTCATCCAATTTGAAAAGGAAACATATTATAATGGTCAGCGTATGCAATCTAATGTGATTTATTAATCAAAATGGGTGGACATAAATATAAGATCAACCTTAATTTATTTTTCACCTAGAAAACACTAAAAAGACCAAGACACTTATCAAAAATCACTCTATCAAGCATTGAATTATTCGAAGATCCCTATTTCCATATCAGTTATAGGTAAAACACATCTATAGGTCTTAATTACTGAAGAATCATCCCAAGAGCCTAATTTCCCAAGTTACAAGCTAGGTCACTATTGTACTTATTTTTACACATATTGCATGATTCACACACAAGACAACATGTAGGGGATAAATACATCATTATAAGTCCTTGTTCAGAAAATTAGCTATATAAGAAGTGTCATTTAACATTGGGGCCATCAGGATTATATCAAAATTGTATTCCCACTAACCCATTTTCCTGAAGGTCACATTGAATAAGGAAAACTAGGGCTTTACCATTTTAAAAGGAATGACAGTTAATGACCTAGATCTGAATGTACCAAAGTGAAGGTGAATCCAAACCTAGAAGCATCTTGGTAGTCACATACAATTTCACCAGATATTCCATAAAAGATACTATTATCAAACTTAGACAATAGTATCAATACAACCCTTCATGGTTGATACAACTATCTAGATAGCTGGAGGCACTAGATCCAATATTTAACAACTACTCAAGAACTATCTTCCCACCTACTTTCAGACTATTCCATATCTAAAACTATATTAACATCATAGCAAGCTATGTATTTGTGTTCTTTGTCATTTCTATATCTATCATACTTGTACTTTCCATATTTAAAATATCTCAACTTAATAAATTCAATGTATGTCTATATCTAAGTTTAGCATTTAATTGGCCTACTATAGATTTGATATCACCCTTGTGCCATTTCATTTATATATAGTTAACCATAAGTCTAAAGTGAAATACATACCCATAACCAAATCATTTTAGGGTTAAACACACATGAAAATTCAATAAGAAAAGTGTCTAATGTTTGGATTGATGTTTTCCTGGTCCTAAGAATGATTCATGTGTATTGTACCTACCTCCTCAATGAGGTATATCACCAAAAATAACACACATCATTTGTCATGGAATAAAAATTACTAAAAAATAATATATACATCCCCTAGTGGTTAAACCATTATTTGATACCAAAATCACATGTCCAACCTTATACAAGAATTAAACCACATAAAAATAGGCCAATTATTTTTGAGAATGTGTTGGTGATCAAATTTTCACAAGGTTTATATGCTCTTTCCTGAAGAAAATTTGTAGTGTTAATGCCCAAATTGGGTAGGCTAGTGAAAGACATGAACCCATGTGGAATTTCTTAGGCCTACGTGGTAGTAAAGAGACACATAGAAAAGGTTTAATCCATACCAATGGACCTACCACATTGAAATAGGGTATCATAATTTAAAAAAAATTGAATTTTACTTGGAAAAAAAGGTATGCATGGTATAATGATACACTTTTAAAATCAATAGGAAAATATGACCAAACTACAAATAAGACATAAGAGTTTCATCTAGGTTTCAAGGGGGGAAAATGGGAACCTAAAAGACAATTTTTAATAATGAAATATTATAATTTTTAATTTAGTCTCTATATTCCATAGAGAGAGAGAGAAAGAACAGGTGGGAAAAGGCCATTATGTGGAAGGTAGGTGGATAATTTAAACACCATATAGGCATGAAGGACACACATCAATTTGAGTGGTCAGATGGCATCTCAAGGAAGATGAAATTTTGATAAGGTAGGGAGAATGAAATTTTTTTGGAATCCTTTCATTAAATGGCTTGATTTATCAATAGCAGTTTGGAAAACAATACAGAATGTAAAGGATGGATGGAACCTGATGCAGAAACATCAAGCGAAGAACATCATTTTTGAACTAATAGTCATAATTAGTCAAATTGGAGTGTCAAGGTGTGTGAAAGTATTTATTTTTTATAATTATTTCATTGTAATCCATTATAATTCATAAAGTTTTGTTAAATAGGTCCTAGGTGTTTTCCCTCCAAAATAGGGAATTTGAAAATTTAAATTGTTGTCAAGAGTACAAGAGGGTAGTTTTAGTATGTTGAAGTTTTTGGGTGAGAAATTTTGGTTTATAAGGTCCATTTAAGTCACAAGTAGGATTTTGAATACACTTTCATGTTTGTATTTTGGGACAATCCTTATGCATAAGTGAAAAAACACCCTTGGTACATTGAGGTAGTTATGACCAAGAATTTATTTTAACTTCCAAGAAAGAATCTAAGTTGAAAATTAAAAGTAAGATTCACTTTTAGAGATAGAGGTTATTGATGAGAGAGATATCAAGAAAGAGAAAGGATAAGGAGGGTCAAATAATGAGAAGATGTATAAAAACCCTCACTTGAAAGATGGGAAGTCCTTCCATGGACTGTGTGTGTTGTAATCAAGAAGGAACAGATTGAATAAAGATAGAAAAGATTTTGGTATATTCATGTCCTTTGAATAATAATGAACTATTGTATGTTTTTATGTATATTTAATACCCTTAAGGCCATATACTTGTTCATATTTAATGTGAACTTGTAGGTTGTTGAGTGATTGATAAAGATAGCCAATAAAAGTTGTAGGTTGCATCTTTAAAGGGAGATATTAAAATGTTTTATTATAGAAGTGAGTTGGAATTGATGTGTCATATATATTTGTATAATTTAAAAAGGTAAATACCCTAGAAAACTATGATAATATAAGAAACAAGATGAGATTGAGAGTAAAGTAGACTATTGAATCCATAAGATATTATACATTGTCATCATAGTCTTAGAACGATGCAATCCTTGAGCCTTTGGGAAATTACATAACTAAGTGAAGATACAATGATGGTAAAATGAAGGTGTAGTATATTTATATAGAATTTTTTTTATTACAGTGCAAATAAGGTGACAACTTCTATACACAGTCTACATAAGGAGAGAACCCTGTTACTCATTATAAGAACCCCTATTTACATGCATGACCAATTGAGGTATGCAAGTTATATGCTCAAGATATAAATAATGGATGTGTTAAAGGATGATTATTAGTTTTTTGTTACATAATTTGATGTTTATAACATAATGCTAAATGTTGGATATAAACCCTATTAAGAGAAGCAAACCCCTATTGACATAGACATAACCCTTGGTTGCTACATGCAGACTTTGTTTAGAGAATTGTAAATAAATTTCACATGTTTGTTTAAGGAATGAGTTTTGGTTTATTTATATGGTGTAAACATAATGAAAGTTTCATAATTAATCATACAATAATCTATATCCCTCATGAAAGTTTGAACCCTATTGTTATTACACTATCCATATTAGTGTTCAAAATTCTATATATTGGGATTATTAACACTAAAGATGATTTAATATAGGATATAAAAATTTTAATTAGTTAGGATAAGTGAAAAAAATATGTAAAATTTTATTTGAGCCTATGAAGTGAAGTATAACTCAAGATATATAATTTTGAAGGTCATCATCTCTCTGTAGGCCTAATAAACCCTAGAACTAGGGTTTTGACCATAAAAAGAGATGTACTTGTCAAAAATTCACCAAAACTTTTATTTTTGACTATTTAATCATGATTGAATATATTAAAGTGGTTTTGGTGTGAAATGGTACAATATTGTATGGATTCTAACATGGTGGCAATAAAAGAGGGCTAAAGAGGCCTAAAAGATTATGGTTTTGGAAAGGGATTCATAGCTAGAAGAATGGTAAAGACATGAAAATTTTAATAAATATAAAGTAGGACATAATAATATGATAAAATAGATTAATTATTCAAAGGATTTATTGAATTTGGTTAACCAAAGGTAACCCCTAGAAAAAGGGCTACAAGTAATGAAGGAGCAATGTGACTTGTGATACAAAAGGGAAATGAATAGAGTGATTAAGACCTTAAATGGAAATAATAAAAGTGTGATATGATTATTAAATACTATATAAAACCAAATATTTATTCCTTTAAGCCTTAACAAGGATTTGACTCTTGCAAGCTACAAGGTGGTCACCTAGTGAAATACTGATGAAAGTATAAGACCAAGTTTGTTAAGAAAATGAATATTATGAAGTATGGATTATACGTTTGGGTCATATGATAGGAATATTAATGTAAATAATGTATAATTAATCCAAAGTATTAAAAATTAATGAATTATACCATCAATAATAGTGCAAAAAGGAGAAGAACTAGTGTGATGCAAGAATAGTCAAGGACAAGTCAAAGTTGATTATTGTGATTAGTCAAAGATACAAAAAAAAATTATGATGATAATGATGACTTATCGCTAATGCCTCTACATTATTTTCATATCATATCAAGGAAAGGTATTCTTGGGTAAATTATGTTTTGAATTCTTTCCATTTTTGTTGGTTTGAGAAGTATGAATAATGCCATGAGATAGGCATGAGAGATAACCTTAAAGGGTATTGGGAGAAGAGGATGTTGTAGGTTTGATCTGATAAGGTCATCATAGAGGAAAATGAAATTTAGTAGAGATAAAATAATAACCCCAAATTCCTTTGAGAAGGATAATAAGCTAGTCAAGAGAAGGCTAGAAGAGGTAGAGGAAAAAGAGAGCATTGAAGCTCCAAGAGAGAAAAAGAAGAATGAAGACTCCAAAAGAGATTCAAGGAGGATAAGATGAGATCCTTGAGATAGGACTCAAATAAGAGGAAGGGCCCACAAGAGGTCTAAGAGGAAAGTTTGATAAACTTGTTAAGAGAAAGGTCTAAATAGGCTAAGAAAAGAAAGAAGAATGGAGTAGATGGATTCAAAAAGAGAAATAGAAGAATTGAGAAGAGTCATGCAAGGTAGAGAGAGAATATATCTCATGGTGAATATCATGAAATAACAATGAATCCAATGGAGTGTCTAGAGTATAAATAAGAGAGTAAAGTGGCCACTAGAGTCACTTATGAGAAGAAGGCACAAGAAGAGTGTCTTGAAGAATGAGAAAAAGAAATAAGGATCAGCCCAAAGAGGCATAAGAAGAGATATGTTAATAAGTAATCAAAAAAAAGAGAGGTAGAGAAGAGAGTTCTCATTGAAGAGAACAAGAAGGTGAAATAAGTCCCAAAGAGAGAACAAAAGAATGAAGATAATAAGAGATGGAGAATTTCAATGCTAAGGACAATCAAAGAGACTATATGGTCTCTAGTTTTGTATGCTAACATTGATTTTGATTTTGTGTTTATAGGTATGAATAATAATTTTATTAACTATAATAATGAGGCCTCAAAATTGGTGAATAATGGGTCAAGAACACTATTTATCAAATGACAAAAAGATGACAAAGAGAAATAACCTCTTGAAGAAGACAAATTGAAGGAGATTGAAGACATATCAAATGTAAAAGATGAGGAAAATGAGGAATACTATGATTTATTTCCATGCATAGAAAATTTAGCAAAGGAGACAGTGCACCAAGAAGACAAGAAGGTCACCCAAAAAGACTTGAAAGTTACTCATGCACCAAGAAGACAAGAAAGTCACCCAAAAAGAATTGAAAGTCACTCATGAAGATGTAAATAAAGAGACAAGTTTTCAGTACTTACCATTGGAGGTAAATGAGTGTTTAAATGTGGAATTTGATTTCATATATGAAGAAGGAAAGGCTGATATGAAGGTTTAGAGAAAACTGGCAAATTACAACCCTCAAAAGGTGAACATGGGCATGGATATGTGTGACCTAACTGGCTGAAAAAAATAGGTATAAATAAGGAAGAGAATAACCTCAAGAAAGAGGTCAAATAAAACAAAATCACGAATGGAAATCAAGAACAAGTGTCGAGACAAATGACAAACATAAAGGTACATCAAGATGGCCTAGTAGATGACCAATACAAAAAGCATGAAAGAGATGAAAAGAGGAAAAAAATTCAACCCAAGAAAGTATAGGGAAGTAAGTGGGTAGAAAAACTCAAGGTAACAGTACAAGAATATCATATTATAAGTGGTATCTAAGATAGCATGAAGAGTGATGAAGATAACAAGACTACAAAGCAATCTAAAGAGTTGATGTAAGCAAACCATGCAACTGAATGAAAGGTACAACCATGTGAACAAGGAAAAGAATGAATTAAAGAAGATGAGTATTTTCAAGATTTATTTTCAAGTTTTGAATATGATGATGCATATTAATTTTATTCCAATAGTGAAGACATATTGTGTATGGAAACCATGGCATTAGTGAATGAAAGTGTAGCATGGCAAGTTTAGGAAGAAGCACCTCAAATAGTGATTATGATGCAAGGTATGTAGAATGAGGAGGTGGATATGGCTCTAAAAAATGAATGAGTCCAAGGAAAATTAAAACAAAAATCTTTCCAAGATTATGAAGAACAAAACAAATGAAGGTTTTATGAAGCAAATGAAAAAATAGATGCAAAAAAATTACAATTAAAGATGAGGATGTTGGAAGAAATTTTTAGTCCATAAAAGGATATGAAAATAGGTGAGATAAAATATGTAAATACCAAGGAATAACTCCAATAAACATAAAGTGAGGAAAAACAAGGAGAATTAAAAGAAGTTGTGCACACTAAAACACAAGCAAATAAACAAATAGGGCATGAAGAAGCAAATAAGGTGAGATATCATAGATCAAGCACAAGATGAGTTTTCATTTTATAAACATGTAAATTTGAAGCCAAAAATATTCCAAATAATATTGTAATATGATGATGAGGAGAGGAATGAAAAGTTGCTCTTGCATATTGAGCAAAACGAGAGGCAAAAGCCTCAAAATGGAAAGAATCTTGAGGAAGAGATAGAAAAAGAAAGTGTAGATGAGAAAATGACAAAGTTTGAGATGTATGAGAGGCCATTAGAGACTAAATAAGGATATGATAACATGAAAAAGGATTAGAAATCATAAAACAAGCAAGCCACAAGTGAGATTAATGAAGAATCAAATCATGAAGCAAGTATGAGGAAGACAAATGCATAAAATTTGGTTGCATCTGAGTGTGAAAAGGTTAAAAATGATTGGAAAAATGTGAAATATATATAAAATACAAAACTATAGTAGTGGGAGTATCTCATGGAATTGGAAGATGAATGGGAACAAATGATAGACAAAGCCAACATGAAGAAAAGTAAGAGTTTGGAAAGAAGAATGGAACTAGAAAAATGGACTATCAGCATGATGAGTATGAAGGACAATCAAAATATCAATTAGAAGTTGTTGATGCTTAAAATTTTGCTTGATTCTAATCAATCAACAATGGAAGTTTCAAGCTATGGGATGTTGTGGCTTGAAACAACCTCTAGATTTTAGAGAAGCTAGTCTCTTCTTTTGTATCAAGTGTGGGGTGAAAAGGATAGAAGATTAACAAAAATGCAAATGTAGGAAATGAAACCTAACTATGGTGATGTGCCTAAGTGTAATTTGATCCTAGTCCTGAGCACAATGAGACTATATATAGGATTCATTTACATTTAAGAGCAAACAAGTGCATGATCAATGTAAAAGGTGAAATAATAGAAATAGAGGTTCATAACAGAGGCTTCTTTTGCTGAGATACAGAAAATATCAACAAAGGCATAGTGTTCAATCTTCTTGTAAGAATTTTCCAATCACATAAGAGGCGTAGAAACATGTACAGTTATGTAGAACTTCTGACTCAAGAAAATGGGACAAAAGCAAATGACATTCCTAATCACAACTCTAGAAAATATATAGTATAGACTACTTTTGTAAATGACATAGATAATATCAACAAAGCCATAGTGTTCAATCTTCTTGTAAGAATCTTCCAATCACATAAGAGGTGCAGAAACATGTACAGTTATGTAGAACTTCTGACTCAAGAAAATGAGACAAAAGAAAATGATATTTCTCAGTCACAAACTCTATAAAAATCTAAACTATAGAATCCTTCTCTCTATCTTGTCTACAATGCCATTTTATAGCCTCAAATTTTACAAATAAAGTAGTGCCTCATTCGGTGCATTCAATGCCTTGGATGCATCCTGGTCTTATCAGAAAGGGCCATGCTAGAGCGAGGTGGCTGCCCTAACTGCGGCTTGTCAATTCATGTCTAGTATCTCCTTCTGTGCCTAAATTTTTTCATTCCATCACCTGCTTCGCCATGCAACTATCCATTTTCCTCCACTTATAAGGGATAAACAGTCGGCCCTTTTAATGTTTGTAGGCCCCAAAAATCTACCCGGTGAACTGTTCCATCTACCAAAAATAACTCTCATCGAGTTTCCCTCCATGTCACTTTGCTGTAAAAAATACATAGAACACTTTGTTCAATTGAAATGGGAGAGGACACTTAGTCAATTTCCTAAAATTCTCCTTATTACTTAGAAAGCATCAGAGAATGACACTTGGCACTTTCCACTTGATTTATCAAAGACACGCAGAATTTTCCACTTTCCCTTTAGCTATGCTGTAGAATTATTCGGGGCACATATTAGGTTCCTATGGATGGTGACACTTGGCAGCTTCTGCAGCCTTTGAAATAACACCTGGGACCCACCACAATCTTTAATTGGTAATGAGACTTGAAGATGGTTTCTCAAAAGTTGACATGTGGTGGCCTCTGCTATTGTTGGGAAGATACATGGCATTTTTCGCTTCTCTTACTAGGGGTATGTGGCATCTTTCACTTCTTTTGGGAATGGAGTAGAAAGGGGTTCATAAAGTGACACTTGGTAGCCTCTGCTGCTCTTCGATAATTAAACAAAATGAAATGATGCCCCTCTATCTTCCAAAAGGGTACCTGACCCCTTTTATTTTTGGGACACTCCCTTGAACTGCCCGATGAACCAAAATGGTTCAATGGTTCAATAGTTTAACACTGTGCACCATTTACACGTTAATCGAAGTATTAAACCAAAACATTGAACCAAGGCATTGAACCTAGGCATTGAACTAACTATTTCTTGAATACCGATATATGGTGACTTCTGCTTTCCTCTGCAAAAGTTGTCTAGGGTCTTTTGCGACTACCATTTGGTGATTTTTGCTTCTTCCTGCTACTTGGATTATTGAAAACCTTTGTCGAGAAATAGAATCAAATGTGGGTGCCGATATGAGACATGGATGTCAACATGTGGTGCATTCTACTTAGCTGCTATTAGATACGTGGCATATTATATGGCCCTCCTGAAAGTTATGTAAAGTGTTGCAGACGATGCCAGTTGGCCAGTTTTGTGTTTCAAAAAGTGACACTTGGCAGCGTCCACTGCACTTCAACACTTAGACAAATAATGAATTAAAATAAACAAACCCATGCTATGATTCAAAACTTTTACTGCCATGACCAAGGTATGTGGGAACAAACTGCAGTGTGTGACTAAGAATTTGAATGCAACGCAGAGTAAAAATTTACTCTACAGTTACTAGTGACCCCTAGGACTTTTGAGCCTGCTCAAAAAGAAAACTCTACCTTCTATTAGATCAAGATTTTAAAATTTACAGCTTTAAAAGAGCCATCGACATGTGTTTAAAACACTTATTTAAAATAAAAGTGGGAAAAACAACAAAAACACAATGCAATAAAGGAAAATAATTGAACTATAATACATTAGAGACCCGAGTTAATTGAAATGCTTCAAATAGATTCCATTTATAGGAATATCTTTTGGTTCTCCTTCCATCAATTCTAGCTTGAATGAATTCTTCTACTTGCACACATGAATTTTATACGGGCCAGTCCATAATACTTCAAATTTGGTATGCTGACTCGGCTTGGCAGCTCTTGCATCCCATTTCAAAATAATTGAGCCTACTTTAAAATTAGGATTTGAAGTCCTTTTATCAAAATAGTTCTTAACCATTCCTTGGTGCTTAATTAATGAATCATGGGTTGTATCCCTCTTCTCTTGAACTTCCAAAAGTTTTGTGAGTCTGACCTACATGGGGCCATTTTTTTCAATTTCAATTTGTTTGATCAGCTAGAGAGTGGAGATTTCCAAGCTTAGGGGAATCACAGTAGACTTCCCATACACCAATTCATATGGGGACATTTTGATCACCTGTTTAGGTGTGATTCTATCAGTCCATAGTGTTAGATTGAGCACTTTATGCCACTCTTTGTGATGATCAGCCCCTACTCTTTTGATAGTCTTATCAGGTTCTTGTTGGTTGATTCTGCCAGACCATTACCTTGAGGGTAATAGTTAGATGAGGTTTTCAGATATATTCCATGTTTTAAGGCATATTCAGATACTTTAGACCCAAAGAATGCTTTATCATTATCTGAAATTATGGTGCAAAGAGCCCCAAAATGGGTAGTGATACTCCCTATAAAATCTAGGATCACATTCTCTATTGCTTCCTTAAGTGGAACTACCTTGGTCCATCTCCTGAAATAGTTTGTAGCAGTTAATATCTATTTGTGACCCATACTGGACACTGGATTTATCATTCCAATGAATTCAAGACCCCATTGAGCAAAAGGATCATCCACAATTATAGGACTAAGGGGCATGGTTGCATTCCTCCTCATCCCCATATAATATTGGCAAGATTGACATTTTTTAACCAACTGATAACAATCTACAAATAAAGTGGGCTAGAAATATCGTACCTCACTTATCTTTATGGTTGTGGTCTTTGCAAAAAAATGCCCCCCTGATATTCCATGATGCATTTCGTGTAGTATTCTCTTAGCTTCATCCTGTTCTACACATCTTAACAATTTTCCATCATAATTTCTTCTGAAAAGGACTTGTTCAATTAAAACAAAATGAACTCTCTGTATCCTATAATATCTCCTCTTATTTTGAGCGAGTTTTCTTGGATAAATCCCATTTTTCATAAAATGAATCATGCTTGTGACCCAAGATTCCTGAACAACTTCTTGTAATTTTAGCACTGTCTCCGTCTCTCCTTCTGAATCTGCTTCTTCAGGTAACATCTTTTCCAGCTCTTGGGTTATATATTGGCACAGACCCCTGCCTCTAAATAGCTTGGTGGGTCTGACCTCTACATAATATTCAAGGATATTGGTGATCCAATTGGATCTTTTCTCAGTAATTTCTCCCTCCATGATGTATTCCCTAACACTTGGGTGAGCTACAAGTATCAGAATTCTTTTCCCTGATATCATATGCCTAAATTTCTTGAGGGCTTTTACCATGGCATAGGCTTGTCTTTCCACAAAACTATACCTGGTCTCATAATACTTGAGATTTCTTGAGAAAAAGTCTATTGAGTGTTCTCCCTCTAGCCTATCATTCTTTTGAGTCAACACAACAACAATACTTGACTCTCCTCCAAAGACATACATTACGAAGGGCTTGCAAATATTTGGGTTTTTAAGCACTGGGGCTACTAAGATAACCTTCTTGACCTCTTCAAAGGCTTGCTTTCCTTCTGTAGTCCATTTGAAAACTAGGTATTTCTTTAGCAAGAGTGTCACTGGTCTTACCAAGCCTACAAAATCAGATATGAATCTACTGATAAAATTGATCTTCCCTAAAAAGGACTAAATTGCCTTTTTATTTATTGGAAGAGGCAGGTTCATTATATCTGTGATTCTCTTTGGATCTACATAAATTCCTTTTTTAGATACTGTATGTCCCAAAAATTTTCCCTGAGGTATAGAAAAGATGCATTTTTTGGGATTCAATGATATCCCAAAATCCTGACATTTCTTGAAAACAAATTCTAAATGATCAAAATGGTCATCAGCATTTTCTGAAAATACAGTGAGGTCATCCAGATACACCAGGATAATCTTATTTATAAGTTCCCCAAAGGCTATATCCATATCTCTTTGAAAGGTAGCTCTTGCATTCGATAGACCAAAAGGCATCTTAGCATATGCAAATGTTCCCCATTTGGTAGTAAAAGTAGTTTTGTACTAATCTTCATCAGCCAACCAAATCTGATTATATCCAGAGAAACCATCTACTAAAGAAAACCTCTCTGATTCAGCTACAATTTGTAGAATTTGTTCCATGGAGGGCAAGGGATAGTGGTCTTTCAAAGAAGCTCTATTTAGATATCTGAAATCTACACACAATCTTACGTCTCCATTCTTTTTCCTAATCAGTACTAGATTTGATACCCAATTTGAGTGCTTGATTGGAAATATTATTTTGGAATCTAAAATTTTTTGCAACTCATCTACCATTAGAGGCTCAATCCTTGGATTTAATGGCCTCTATTTTTGTCTGATGGGCTTAGACCCTTTAGTCAATTCTATTGTGTGATGGATAATGTCTCTATTGTATCCATGAAAGTCTTCATAGCTCCAAGTTATGACTATGTCATATCTCTAGCATAATTCGATTAGTCTTTCCTTCTCTTCTTGAGTTGCAAAATTCCCAATTTTTAGCCTTTTCCTGTCACTCACCTCTATTTCAGAATAGTCGGCTTTGTCTACCTGGAACCTTTTCTTTTCCAGTCTTACATCCTCTAGGTCAAAAAAGTTTTCTAAGGTGATCAATCCCTTGGGGAGCTTATTAGTCCTCAATTGTATAATTTGATCACCATATGCCTCTTCAATTTTGTTTTGCAACTGATCAGCAAAATCATCTGATTTTTGTAAGAAAGACTACCTGAGCATCATTTTCAAATACTTGCCAATTCTCATCATTGTCTGGAATGGTCAACCTCACTATAACTTTTACTGACTCATTGTTAACCAATAGGCCAGTTACTGGGTTAAACTGTGAGCCAATCTAGGCAATCTTATCAGCTTCAGAGTTTTGACTTCTAGGGATTATCTCAATATTCAAAGCTTCAAAATCTTCTATCAGATCCCAAATCCTATACCTATAGGATCTCATTCTCACATTTTTGGCTGGTGCCTTTTCTCTAATTTTCTTTACTACTAATTCTAAATCTCCTTTTACTTTTAGGTTCTTTATTCCTTTTTTCTTGGCTAACAGGAGCCCATGTACTAAAGATTCATACTGAACATCATTGTTAGTGTAAGCAAATTAGAATCGGATAGCCCTTAAAATTTTATCACCATTTGGAGCAGTAAGACAAATTCTTGCTCTAGCACCATGTTTACTTCTAGCCCCATCAAAATTCAAAGTCCAGATCTTTGAATCTTGAGTATTAGGTTCCTCTTCCCTTATAACATTTTGGATTGCCTGGTCCTCATCAAAAATGACGTATGTGCCCAAACCAATAGAGTCATAGTTTCCAATTGCTAGGTTGTGGAGCTAAAAGCTTCACTGTTATGCAAATGGTGGAGGTTGCTAAGTGTCATAGTAACCAACATCAATCAGATCAACTGACATCATCAATGTTTAGTTACACAACAACCAGCATCAGTTAGGCATTGGCCTGCATCGGTTAGACAGGAACTGACATCGGTCATCTCCAGATAGACAGGGATCGACGTCGGTCATCTGTGCGTTCTAAAACTATTATAATTTTAGACGAATAGTGAGTTTGCATGTAAAGACTAATTTTAGTCTTGAGTCTATGTTTATAATTATTGTTTGGTTTGGGATCTATTTAAGAGACCCATAGGCTATATTGTAATTAAAGGACTAGAAGGATTAGATCCTCAAGTGTAAGTTCAGTTGATCTGTAGGGTGTAGGGTGTGCAAGATCAAGAAGATCTACATGGTAAGTAAGATCAATAGATCTGCAGGGTGCAAGATCAAGTAGATCTACACGTGTGTGTGTGCAAGGTCAGTTATATCTATGGGGTAGCAAGATCAAGAAGATCTGCAACACAACAAGGAGCAAGATCAAGGAGATCTGTTATAAGGTAGGCAAAACAACCATTGAGTTGATTGTCACTGGTGGAGGCAATAACTCGATATTGAGTTTATAGTTGATTATAATTGAGAGAGAGAGAGAGAACTCTTGAGGGAGAATTATATTGGATGCCTAAGAGGTGTGGGAAGAGTGAGATTTATTCATTGTATTTCCTTCTGGAAGAGTGTTAATATAGATTGTATTGTTTCTCATATCATCTATTATTTGTTGCTTCTAATTTCTAGTTACTTATTACTTCTGGTTTAATTCCATGTTTAGTTGCTTATACAAAGGTAATCAAGTGTACTCTTAAGGAGTGGATCCTAACAATTGATATTAGAGCTTGGTTCACTAACAAGTGGTATCAGAGCAAGGTTAGTGTTTTGTTGATTACAGGATTCACTCACAAGGGTTTCTGATTGAGTGGGAGCAAAGCAATGGCAGAAGAAAGTAAGCTAAGAATGGAGAAATTCAATGGCAAGAAATATCAATTATGGAGGATGCAGATAGAAGATTGTCTGTATCAGAAAGATCTATTTTTACCATTGGGTGGGGTTTCAAGTAAGCCCAAAAATATGCAAGATGAAGAATGGAAAGTTCTTGATAGAAAGGCTCTTGGATCTATAAGGTTGAGCCTGGCATCTTCTATGATTTCTAACTTATCACAGGCAAAGACAACGGTAGAGTTAATGGAATCTTTGGCAAATTTATATGAAAAACCCTTAGCTTCGAATAAGGTATTTCTTATGAAGCAATTATTTAATTTGCAAATGTAGGAAGGTGGATTGGTATATAGTCATCTTAGTGATTTCCATGGTTTGGTAAACCAGTTAAATTCAGTCAAAATTGTTTTTGATGATGAAATTAAGGCTCTCTTAATCTTATGCTTTTTACCTAAAAGTTGGGATAGCTTGGTAATGGCAGTAAGTAATATTGCGTCTACTTCAAATATCTTGAAAGTTGATGATGTTGTTAGTGTAATCTTGAATGAAGAAATTCACAGGAAAAGCACATGGGAGACATTAGGTAATGCTTTAAGTGATGAAAGCAAGGGATGGCAAAGAGAGAAGAGCAAACAAGGGAAATCAAGGTCAAAGATAGGCAGTAGATCTAAATCCAAAAATGGAAGTATCACCTACTAGAATTGTGGAAAGAAAGGACATGTAAAGAAAGATTGTTGGTTGAAAGAAGATCAGCATGAAGAAGCAGATGATGCAGGTATTATTGCATAGGATGCTCTTATATTTTCTTTGGATAGTTAGGTAGAATCATGGGTTTTAGATTTTGGTGCTTCTTTCCATGCAACCCCAGATAGAGATTTTTTTCATGATTATGTCCATGGACACTTTGGAAAAGCTTATTTAGGGGATGGTGAGCCTTGTCAAATTGTTGGCAAAGGGAAAGTGCAGCTGAAATTGTAGACTGGCAACATATGGGTGTTGAAGGATGTCATGCATGTACCCATCCTGAAGAAGAATTTGAATTTTGTAGGGAAGTTGGGTGATGAGGGTTACATAGTAACTCTCACAGCAGAATCTTGGAAAGTTTCTAAGGGTGAACTTGTATTAGCAAGAGGTAAGAGAGTAGGTACACTTTATCTATCTACTTTTATTACTGATTCTCCTTCTGTTTTATCTACTTCAGATGTAGATGCAAAGATGTGGCTCTGTAAGCTTGGTCACATGAGTGAGAAGGGAATGGATGTTCTTAAGTCAAAAGGTATGCCTTCAGATTTGATAGACCAAGATTTTTGTGAGCACTGTATGTTTGGGAAACAAGAGAAAGTGAGGTTTCTCAAGACTGGGTCAACAAAGAAGAAGCACATGTTAGAGCTTGTTCACACAGGTGTGTGGAGACTGACTTAGGGAGCTTCTATTGGAGGATCATAGTGGTATGTTTCTTTCATTAATGATGCTATAAGAAAGGTATGGGTTTATTGCATAAAGAGGAAATCTAATGTTTTTGACACAGTTAAGAACTGGAAAGCCTTGGTTTTCAAGGAGAAGATGATGGACAGAGATCAGCTCAAGAGGTTAAATAATTATAATCAAGGAAAGGTTGATTTGGTCAAGGTTATGATCCAAAATGAGCTCACAGATAAAAATCATCACTCACAAGAAAACATAGTTACCGACATCGATCAGGTGAGAACTAATGTTGATCAGGCAGGAATCGACGTCAGTCCAGTGGAGACCAAATTTAGTGATGTCGGGCAAGTGGAAACTGACGTCGATTAGGTAAGAACCAACATTGGTCAGGTAAGAACTGACATCATCCAGGTCGGTCAGGAAGGAACTGACATCGATCAGACAAAGACCAATGTCGGTTAGGTGTAGACTGAGAGATGATCGAGATCGGTCACTGTTAAAATGAAATTTGGGTAGACAGCAAGCTGTCAATGAGTCTCAAATTCCCATGTGGAGGTCCAAAAGGGTAAGTAAGCCTCAAATTCATTATTCCCCTTCTTTATACTACTTGTTTCTCATTGATGGTGGAAAACCATGAAGTTTTAAAGAGGCGATGCAGGTAGAATCTAGGAAATAGTGGGAGCATGACATGAGTGAGAAAATTGATTCCTTGGAAAAGAACCAAACATGAAATTTGGTTGAGTTACCAACTGGAAGGAAAACACTGAAAGATGAATGGATTCATAGGTTAAAAAAAGGAGAGAATGCACAAGTGAGACAGAAGGCTAGGTTATATGGTCTTGAGCAAGCTCCAGGACAGTGGTATTTTAGGGTCACACATGCAGGGAATTGCTGAGCTAGAGGTAAAAGTAGCTCAGACATGTGCTAGGAAGGATTTAGGAGGAGCAAAGAAAATCTTTGGCATGAGTATTTTTAGAGACAGGGAAAATCATAGGTTGATTTTTTCTCAAGAGGATTATGTGAATACGGTAGTGGAGAGGTTCAATTTACAAGATACAAAACTGGTTAGCACACCTATGCTTGGACAGTTCAATTTGAGCTATGAATAGTGTCTTAAATCACATGATGAGGCTGAGTACATGGTATGTACTAGACTTGATATTGCCCAAGTAGTGGGAGTTTTCAGCAAGTTTATGGCCAATTCAGGAAAAAAGTACTGGAAAGTAGTTCAATGGATTCTCAGGTATCTGAGAGGGACTAGTAGTAGGTATTTATGCTATGCAGGGTCAAGCACTTCTCTACATGGGTATGTAGATTCGGATATGGTAGGTTACTTGAATGATAGGAGAAGCACCACAAGATATGTGTTCACTATTGGTGGAATGACGGTTAGCTAGATTTTAGAGTTATAGAAGGTTGTTGCAGTTACAGTGGCTAGCAAGGATAAGAACCCTGCGGAAATGTTAACAAAGCTGGGAACAAAGGAAAAGTTGAATCTTCATTCAACTTTTGTTGGTCTTCAAGATTTAACTTGAAGAGGGATACAAGCCAAAAACAAATTAGAGGATGTTGTTGTACAGGTACAAGTATAGGTGTAGCTGTTTATCTCCAAGTGGGATATTGTTAGGTTTTAGAGCTAAAAGCTTCACTGTTATGCAAATGGTGGAGGTTGCTGAGTATCATAGTAACTGACATCGGTCAGATCAATCGACGTTGGAAATGTTTAGTTGCATAGCAATTGGCATCAGTTAGGCATCGACCAGCATCGGTTAGATAAGAATCGATGTCGATCATCTCCAGACAGACAGCAATCGACGTCGGTCGTCTGTGAGTTCTAGATCTGTTCTAATTTTAGACGAATAGTGAGTTTGCATATAAAGACTATTTTTAGTCTTGAGTTTGTGTTTCTAATTATTGTTTGTTTTGGGATCTATTTAAGAGACCCATGGGCTGTATTGTAATTAAAGGACTAGAAGGATTAGATACTCAAGTATAAGATCAGTTGATCTACAGGGTGTGCAAGATCAAGATCTACATGGTAAGCAAGATCAATTAGATCTGCAACGTGCAAGATCAAGTAGATCTACAGGTGTGTGTGTGTGTGTGCAAGGTTAGTTAGATCTATGAGGTAGCAAGATCAAGAATATTTTCAACACAATAAGGAGGAAGATCAAGGAGATCTGCTATAAGGTAGGCAAAACAACCATTGAGTTGATTGTCACTGGTGGAGGCAACAACTCGGTATTGAGTTGATTGTTGATTATAATTGAGAGAGAGAAAAATATTGAGGGAGAATTACTGGACACCCAAGAGGTGTGGGAAGAGTGAGATTTCTTCATTGTATTTCCTTTTGGAAGAGTGTTAATATAGATTGTATTGTTTCTCGTATCATCTATTCTTTGTTGTTTCTGATTTCTAGTTACTTATTACTTCTAGTTTAATTCTGTGTTTAGTTTCTTATACAAAGGTAATCAAGTGTACTCTTAAGGAGTGGATCCTAACAATTGGTATCAGAGCTTGGTTCACTAACACCATATGGGTCGCTATGCATCATAGCCAACAACTGGCTATTTTCTTCTTCTTGATCATGCTTAGTCTAGTCGCCTAATTCTTCAACAAAAATTATTTATTCCTTATTTAACATAGCATGATCTACCTCTAATCTTGTCATTGTTTCATTGGTGATATGATCTTTGGATAGTGGTTCAGATAGAATTTTCATCTTCAAACCGTATCTGGTTCTCAAGATGAGGTGAGATCAGTCAAGAGACATATATCTTCCTATTTTTTTTGTAAAGTCTTTGGATAAACATAAACCAAAAATAGGAGGAATATCTATGACTACTACATCTTGGTTGATAATTATGTTGGGGCATGTGTATAATTGCAATGGGAGTTGTTTGATTCTCCCTACAGTTTGTACTATTTTTCCATCTAGCTGCATAACTCCTTTTGCAAGGGGTTCATATTTTATTTTCAAAGCATCATCTATTTGCTTGGGCATCATTGTAGTAATAGCTCCTGAATCTATCAATTCATTATGCAAGAGTTTCTTTCCAACTATCAGAGTCAAATAGAAAGGCTCTAGCTTAGATTTACTTGTGTTTCATCATTTACAAAGGTTGTTGTCTGATGAGGAACTGTATCTTTGAGCTTTTCTTTTCTAGCAGGTCCTTCTTTGGTAACAACACCTTTGGGCATTGCTTGGTCTTGCAGAGCATCTTGTAGCAGTGTCTTATATTTAGGAATAACCAATATATCCCATATTGATACCTGGGATGGAGTCTTATTTAATTGATCCACTACATTGATCGGTCCCAAAAACTGAGTTTTTTAGACATATGGATGCCTCTTTTTTTCCTTAATCTGACTAGGAATCCCCTGGTCTTGCACTGGCTGAGGCACTTCTTGTCTAACAGCAATGTTTCTTTGCCCTTGAGATGGAGGATTATTCTTGACTTGACCACTTACAATCTCTGGCTGTTCCACCATTCTCCTCTTTGATCTTGTGTAATAATCAGATTTTGCCACTGGCCTTTGGGAGGTAGATGCTTCATTCAATAAAATTGCTTCTTCATCTTCAACCCATGAGAACAAAGCATGTTTTGAGGCTATTTCTTCCTCTTTTTGCAAGGACATTCCTTGTATTTGAGTCACTAGAACTAAATTTTGCATACTGGAAGACTGGTAGGCTTGATTGTTACTGGTACTGGCAAACTAACCGTCCATTCTTCTTTGCTCTGCCACCCTTTATTGTAGATTACCTCTAGGACAATCTCTAGGTGTATGAGCATCATTTTAAAGAAAACACCAAGCATTGGTATCATCCACATAATTATTCTGACCTGAAACCATCTCCCTATTTGAGTTGGGAGGAATGGTTTGTGAGGGTGTGGGAACTGCAACTAATTGATTTTCTGGTTGATGGTTAGTTTGTTTTGGAGGACCCTGATATTGGCTTGGTTGGGATGAAAACCTATTTCCTTGATAACATTGATAAGGGGGCTTAGGGAAAGTATTTTTCTACCTCTTTATATTAATTAGCTCATTGGAAAATGTCCTTAGGATATTCTTGATATCATCCATCTCAGATGACTGAGTAGGGATAGATTCTTTCATAGATGGTTGAGGGTAAGTGTACATAGACACAGGTGGGCCCACATATTTAGGTACTTCTTGAGGTAAAGGTAAGGAAATTTTTGGGAACACGGGCATGGGAGACCTTGGAGGTAACTTTTCAGCATCTATCAAATGATTCTCAGCTCTGACTGCATAGTCATAAGCCCTTGGCAAGGTATGTTGATGCAGGAGCATCTTTGTGCTAGGATTTATTTGTCATCTTCTTGGTTAAATTAGTTTCCCTCCATTTTGTTTTTTGTTTTTAAAGTTTTCAAGTTTGTTTATTTAAATATTGGTTACCTCTGCAGATTTTAAGTCTGTTGGGTGAGATCTTTGGAATCTGAGTCTTCTTAGGTTAGAAGAACCATTTTGTTCATTTTTAGGAGGTTGTTGGTGTTTAGCATAATATAGGATTAAGTATCTAAGTTAATAAATTATGGTTTTGGTATGGAGATTTTCATGTGAAATAGGGGAGAAATAAATGGATGAATGAATGCAGAAAGTGCGGGGGTGGAAGGAGGATCTGCAAAGCGCAGAACAACACCACTTATATGTTTCTTGTTATATTAATAAAATTGGTATTCTTTTGTTTGATGCAAGTCGATCTTGAGATTATATGGAATTGACTGGTTGTTTGTCGTGAGATGATTCTGGTGTTTCATAAATTGATGCTGTTGTTTTTGTTTGGCTATTAATAAGCCAAGATTTTGAATGAACCTGTGAAGTTTAAGCCAAGATTTTGAATGAACCCGTGAGAAATTTGATTCTATATCAAGTTAATGTTGAGTCTGTATTGGGTCTATGTTGAATGCCTATTTGAATGAAATCAATTCTAAAACAATATGTAAAAGTGGCTGTGCTATATAACAAAGTGTATGATTCGATACATTTCCAGTTGGGTCACATATGACTGCTGGGCATTTGAGTTTCCAGTGGAGTCGCATATGACTGTTGGGTTGCAATCAAAGTTGTGCATCATTTGGTATCAGAGCACAAGGGATTGTGCACAATCTAAATATCCAAGTCAAAGGAGGAGAAGAACGTGATTTGTGAAGAAGAGGCAAGATGGCCATGAGAGTTAGAAATAGACGTAGAGCTGGAGGAAGGAGACTTGGAGGACCTGGAGGATAGGTTGCACTGGCAGACGAGATTAGGAACCTGACAGCTAGGCTACAAGACCTAGAGATGGCTCAAAGAAGAGGCACTGACATGGGTGAAGTCAGTGATGGAGAAGAGGAGCCACTAGAAGATGAATTGGTGGTGGAAGAAGACATAGCTGAAGATAGGTTGATTCGAGCCATTATGAAGGTGAACACAAAGCCAAAAATGGAGGTTCCAATGTATTAAGGTAATTTGAATGTGGAAGAATTGATTGATTGTATTAATGCATTAGACAAATACTTTGAGTATGAAGGAATTGAAGAAGATGATAAGAAATTCAAGTATGCCATAACAAGGCTAAAGAAACATGCATCCCTGTGGTGGGATGGAGTGCAATAAGAAAGAAGAAGGAAAGGGAAACCAAAGATCAGAAGCTAGGATAGAATGGTAGCGAAAATGAAAGGTAAGTTTATGCCTAAAGATTATCAAGCAAATCTTTTTAAGCAATTACAAAATTTGAAACAAAAAGAGATGTCTGTAAAAGAGTACACTGAAGAGTTTCACAGGTTGACTATAAGATCAGGTCATATTGAGGATGACACAGAGAAGGTAGCTAGATACACCAATGGTTTGAAATTTGCCATTCAAGATGAAATTAGTCTTCTCATTCCTAAGACAGTTGAGGAGGCATATCAATTTGCCTTGAAAGCTGAAGAGAAGATTGCAAGGAAACAAACATCCTTCTCAAGAGGAAGAGGTAGATCCATCAGAGGTAGAGGATTTCAAGGAGGTATAAGACAGCTGCAAACATCTCATGAAGAGGCCAGCAGCTCACAAATTTCAAGAGGTAGCTATACACCAAGAGGAAGAAGGCCATACCAAGGATATCAAAGAGGAAGAGGAAGATTCATGGGCAAATGCTTTAAGTGCAACAAGTATGCAGGACATAGGGCATATGAGTGTCTAGAGAACCCTTCTACCAGCCATGAGAGGGGTGTACATGTGACTCAAGGTGAAGAACAAAATGAAGAAGTTGCAGGAGCTTCTGAAGATACCCCAGAAGAAGGTGAGTCTCTTTTGATGAAAAGAATCTTGTTAAAGCCAAATAAAGAAGTTGTAGAACCACCTCAAAGGAAAACTTTATTTAGAGCCACATGTAAAAGTAAATGGAAATGTTGTAAGGTCATCATAGACATTGGAAGTACTGACAATCTTGTGTCAACTAAGATAGTGGAGAAACTAGGCTTGAAGAAGGAGGTACATCCTACACCTTATCAAGTCTCTTGGCTGCAAAAAGGACATAAAATCCTGGTAAGTGAACAATGCAAAGTAGATATTCAGATAGGAACATATAAGGATCAGATTTTATGTGATGTCATGCCCATGGATGTATGTCATATCTTGCTTGGAAGGCCTTGGCAATTTGACAGGAAGGCCATACATGATGGAAGGCTGAATACATATATGTTTGAAAAGGATGGGATCAATCATACACTCACACCATTGAAGGAAGAGGTTAATGCTGTTGTTGGACAAAATTCTAAAGTATTGATAATCAGTGGCAAAGAGTTTCTACATCAAATGAAGAAAGAAGAGGTAAACTTTGTTGTAATTGGTAAGCCAAGGAGTGTAGTCACTAGTACTAAGTTGATTGATTTGCCATTAGAGATTCAAGAAATGTTGAATGAGTACATTGACATTGTGGTAGATGACTTACCTAATGAGTTACCACCATTGAGAAGTATTAGCCATCACATAGACTTGATTCCAGGAGCAAATCTTCCAAATAAGGCTGCTTACAGGTTGACGCCAAAGGAAAATAAAGAGATCAAACACCAAGTTCAAGAGTTGTTAGATAAAGGATTGGTAAGAGAAAGTTTAAGTCCTTGTGCTATCCCCACAGTGTTGAGTCCTAAGAAGGATGGGAGTTGGAGAATGTGTACAGACTCCAGAGCAATCAACAAGATTACTATCAGGTATAGATTTCCATTGCCTAGAATTGATGATTTACTTGATTGTTTAAGTGGAGCTACATATTTCTCTAAGATAGACTTGAAAAGTGGTTACCATAAAATTAGGATAAGAGAAGGGGATGAATGGAAAACAGCCTTCAAGACCAATGATGGACTCTATGAGTGGTTAGTTATGCCATTTGGACTAACCAATGCACCAAGCACCTTCATGAGGTTGATGAATGAAGTGCTGAAGGAGTTCACTGGTAAGTTTGTGATAGTGTATTTGGATGATATTTTGGTGTTCATTCAAACTAAGGAAGATCATTTGAAACATTTGTGGATGGTATTGAGTAAGCTACATGAGGAGAAATTGCTAATCAATGTCAAAAAGTGCAGTTTTCTGAAAATAGAGTTGATATATTTGGGGTTTGTGATTTCAAAAGAAGGATTGAAGATAGATAAGGAGAAGATTAAGGCTATAATTGAGTGGCCTACACCTAGGAGCACATATGAGGTAAGAAGCTTTCATGGTTTGGCTAGCTTCTATAGGAAATTCATAAGAAATTTTAGTGGGATTGTTGCTCCAATGATAGAGACAATCAAAGGTGATAAAAGAAGTTTTTGTTGGACGGAGGCTGCTGATAAAAGTTTCAGATTATTGAAGAAGAAGGTAACTGAAGAGCCAATTCTAACCTTCCCTGATTTCAATAAGCTTTTTCAAATAGAATGTGATGCTAGTGGAACTGCAATAGGTGCTATTTTAAGCCAAGATGGGAAGCCTATAGCATACTTTAGTGAGAAGTTAAGTGACGCTAAGAAGAAATATTCAGCTTATGATCAAGAATTCTATGCTCTTTTACAATCTTTGAAGAAATGGAGGCATTATCTTTTGCCTAAAGAATTTGTTTTATTCACTGACAATTATGCTTTACAGTTCATTAGCAATCAGAATAAGTTGAATCAAAAGCATGTCAAATGGATTGAATTTTTACAAAGTTTCACATTCACTATTAAGTACAAGAAAGGACAATCTAACAAGGTTGCAGATGCTTTAAGTAGGAGAAATCTGATCATGCAAGAGTCTCAAGTAAGTATTTTGGGATTTGAAGATTTGAAGGAGCTATATAAGGAGATCCAGACTTCAAGGAACCATATGAAGCTTGCATGAATCCAGTGGGGGTTGATAGAAGTCCTTAGATATATTTCATGGTCCAAGAGGGTCTATTGTTCAAAGGCAGCTAGCTTTGCATTCCCAAGAGTTCCATGAGGGAGAATTTGTTGAAGGAAAAATATAGTGGCAGCTTATCAGGACATTTTGGGTAGAATAAGACATTAGCACAATTGAGTGCTCATTAATATTGGCTAGGTATGGGTACTGATGTCAAGAAATTTTTTGAAAGGTGTAAAATATGCCAGTATGCCAAGGGAAGCAGTCAAAATGCAGGTTTGTACCAGCCACTACCCATTCCAAATAGGCCTTGGGATTCAATAAGCATGGATTTTGTACTTGGTTTGCCAAGAACTCAAAAAGGCCATGATTCCATATTTGTTGTGGTAGATAGGTTTTCAAAGATGGCTCATTTTATTCCATGTTCCAAAACAAGTGATGCTACTCACATAACTAATCTATTCTTTCAAGATGTTGTTAGATTGCATGGATTGCCTAGAAGCATCGTTTCTGACAGGGACACCAAATTTGTTGGGCACTTTTGGAGAAATTTATGGAAGAAATTGGGTACACAATTGAGTTTCAGTTTAGCCTACCACCCCCAAACTAATGGTCAAACAGAGGTTGTCTATAAGAGCTTGGGCAACATCTTGAGAAGCTTGGTAAGTATGCATCCAAAACAATGGTATATTGCACTTGCACAAGCTGAATTTGCCTATAATGATTCTCCTAACAGAAGTACAGGATTGATTCCATTTAAAATTATGTATGGAATGCATCCAAGAGGTGTGTATGAGTTAATAAATCTAAGTAGCATGGAGACAAGGAGTGCTAATGCAGAAGAATTTGCCAATGCCATGCAAAATTTACATGAACAGGTAAAGAAGAGACTTGAAGAAAACACCATCAAGTAAAAACTAAGGGTAGACCAAAAGAAAAGAGAGGTCAGTTTTAGTGTTGGAGACTTTGTTCTTGCTCATCTTATAAAAGAGAGGTTTCCAAAAAAATATTACAAGCTGAAGGTAAAGAAAATAGGACCATGCAAGGTAATAAGAAAGTTTTCAAATAATGCATATTAAATAGAATTTCCAAAAGGAATTGGAATTTATCCAATCTTTAATGTTGCAGATATATATCCATATAAAGAGGAAGGACAACCAGCCAAAGAAACTGAAATAGGGGTAGATGAAGTTATCCAATGGGAGCAGCAACTACCAAAGGAAGTGCCAAAGGAGATTGAAAGCATCTTAGACAAGAAAGTGGCTAAAAATACAAGGGATAAAGAATATTTCCAGTATCTAATTAAGTGGAAGAATCTACTAGCTGAAGATGCAACATGGTTGACTGCCAATGACATCCTTAAGCTGGGCACAAGCAGAAAGGAATTGATGAAGAAAAACAACAACTGAAGAATACTTCTTCTGCTCCTTGGAAGAATGATGCAGGAGCATCTTTGTGCTAGGATTTATTTGTCATCTTCTTGGTTAAATTAGTTTCCCTCCATTTTGTTTTCCATTTTTTAAGTTTTCAAGTTTGTTTATTTAAATATTGGTCACCTCTATGGATTTTAAGTCTGTTGGGTGAGATCTTTGGAATCTGAGTCTTCTTAGGTTAGAATAATTGTTTTGTTCATTTTGAGGAGGTTGTTGGTGTTTAGCCTAATATAGGATTAAGTATCTAAGTTAATAAATTATGGTTTTGGTATGGGGATTTTCATGTGAAATAGGGGAGAAATAAATGGATGAATGAATGCAGAAAGCGCGGGGGTGGAAGGAGGATCTACAAAGCACAGAACAACACCAATTATATGTTTCTTGTTATATTAATAAAATTGGTATTCTTTTGTTTGATGCAAGTTGATCTTGAGATTATATGGAATTGACTGGTTGTTTGTTGTGAGATGATTCTGGTGTTTCATAAATCGATGTTGTTGTTTTTGTTTGGCTATTAATAAGCCAAGATTTTGAATGAACCCGTGAGAAATTAGATTCTAGATCAAGTTAATGTTGAGTCTGTATTGGGTCTGTGTTGAATGCCTATTTGAATGAAATTGATTCTAAAACAATATGTAAAAGTGGCTGTGCTATATAACAAAGTGTATGATTCGATACATTTCCAGCTGGGTCGCATATGACTGCTGGGCGTTTGAGTTTCCAACGGAGTCGCATATGACTATTGGGTTGCAATCAGAGCTGCACATCATATGTCCTCCCAGTGATTGAATCATAATAGATATATCTAAATTCAAAGCCTTAAGATAAAACACTATGGCCATACCAAGTGGTGGCCTAGCTATAGCAGGGATTCTGTCCCAAGTTTTCTAAAATTTGGTGTTGAAGTCAGTCATGTCCTCCTATGGTCCCCTTTGAATGGTGATTAACTGTTGTAACAAAGAAGACTTATCACCCTTCTCTGCAAATCTTTTAAAGAATAGATCTCCAAGCTGGTTCCATGTAGATATGGTATTTGGGGTCAAAAATTGGGTCATATAGGTTCAAATTCATATGATGGGTTAAAAGGTCAGGGTTCTGATACAGTATGAGATGGAACAAATAAGAGGAATACCTGAACACCCCTTTTGATCTAAACTGGGTTAGTTGTTCCACTATTGAAAAGGCAATGTGCTCCGAAAAGTCAAGTCGATACTCCTGCATCTCATCGACTGTCTTTAGCCTGAAAAGGATGGCCATTTGTTCTACATACACTGCTATGTCATCCTTCATGCCAAAGATGAGAGCCATCATTGACAACGTGTCTTGGCTAGTTGGCGTGAATTGAGCTCTTAGTGCAGGGAGCTTGGGTACCGTAGTATCACCATCGGCCATTTGTAGCTCAGACTTCAAAAAACTTATCTGAGTGTTGACATTCACCCATGCCTTTTGCATCTTATAAATAGTGGGGAATATAGCAGTATTATCATAATGTAGGGCTAGCATGTCCCTGATAGCTTGTGATCTGCACCATGAAGGGACCCTCTTGAATGGTGCATGGAGCAAGTCTGCACATAATTCAATCAAATGAGGGCATGGATGCACAGCTGGGATAATGAACTAAGCCAGTTGTGAGGTCCACATCCTCATTCCGAATGTATTGTATTGCCCTGCTCTAGCCCTTTGAAGACACCTTTGGTGTGCCCCTTCTCTAAGACTCTTGCTACTAGTTTTTTCAAGATTAGGTCCATGATTTCATCTGCATAATCCTTTACTTTTGAGGGGTCACTGGCTTGACCAACTCTCAAAATTTTGGTTCTCAAATAGGTTCTCGATGGTTGCACAGGAGCTGAAGCATATGATTTAATAGAAAGCAACCTATCAAGATACTTAGACATGCTAGCTCTTTGTTGTGAAGACGATGCTCCCACCATCTCTATCTTTTCATTAATACTTGGTATGAATTTTGTGCCAGACAGAAACACTCTAGTTGAAGCAAATTTTACTATGCGCTAACAAATCGCAAGGAGCAGAATATTTTCATAGGTGTAGAAACGCTTGAGAATTTTTAAACTTTGAATCATGCTAAGAGATATTTATGGACCTATCAAGTCTCAAAATGGCATTAAATTTGGATGACCATTAGCAGATCCTACTCAATCTTCAGAGAACAGCGAGGTGGACATGCTATGCAAGTTGCGGTGCAAGGTACCTTAGAGATTTCAAAAGATTTGGGAAGCATTTAATGCGGCAAAATTTAAGAATTAAAAAAAAAATTCTAAGTCGCCAACTCTGTGTTTAAAACACTTATTTAAAAAGGAAAGTGGAAAAATAACAACGGTAAACAAAAACAATGCAGGAATGGGAAACTACCTAAGTACATTAATTAAGCATCTTTATCTCCCTCTGGGATCAAAAACAAAATTTCTAATGTCTTCTTTATGACAAGTCAGCTTATGTTGCCATACAAGTGATTGAAATAGGTGTATCCTTGGTGAAATGTCCTCTGTGTAGGCCACACGGATTTGCTTGCATTTGAGTGAGTCTGAGTCAAACATGCTTTCGACATCTATAAGCTCCTCTTGTTCTTAGAAGCCTGTCAAATATCGGTTCTTGATGTTGGCATGCCTTACCAGAAAATAAATGATGGTTTGCTCATCAACAGAAGCCTTTTGACTTATATCATTTATTGACTTAACTTTTTCTTCAAACTCCAACTCTATTGAATTATCCTCCTCTTTCATGACTTTAACCTCTTAAAAGGATAATCTTGAAAGAGTGAAATAATTTTGCACATGTAATTGAGGCTTAATGCTATTCTGTTCATCTATAACCAAGTCACAACTATCTTGAAAAATGGTATAACCTGACCCAATAATTTCAAATAAATCATTTAAAACATGATCCAAGAATTATCCATGTTCTCCCTCATTATCTTGCAAAGTGAGGAGAAAGTCAGATTATTTCCTCTTCATCAGGAGTCAACATATACGCTACTAGGGTAAGATAAATAGCTAGTGGTACTAGGAGGATCAAAAGACTGTCAGCATTCCAGCTTTCATAATTTCTTGTGGAAACAGGAGCTCCCATATTTACTCTCTATACTGGTTGAAACTGATTGACTCTTCTTCTTGGACTAGTTACCAAAGGTGGCAAAAGAATACCTAGATTTATAGCAGATTGTGATCTGGTGATTGGTCCACAGTTTTGACTCCTCGTAGCTCTCTTGTTCATACGGTCTTGAAAGAAACTTCCAGACTAGTCCCACTGGGCGTGCCAAAAATTGTTGATGCTTAAAATTGTGCTTGATTCTAATCAATCAACAATGGGAAGTTTCAAGTTATGGGATGTTGTAGCTTGAAACAACCTCCAGATTTTAGAGAAGCTGGTCTCTTCTTTTGTATCAAGTGTGGGGGGAAAAGGATAGAAGATTAAATAGAAACATAAATGCAGGAAATGAAACCTAACTATGGTGATGTGCCTGAGTGTAATTTGATCCTAATCCTAAGCACAGTGAGACTATATATAGGATTCATTTATATTTAAGAGAAAACAAGTGCATGATCAATGTAAAAGGTTAAATAATAGAAATAGAGGCTCATAATAGAGGCTTCTTTTGCTGAGATATAGAAAATGTCAACAAAGGCATAGTGTTCAATCTTCTTGTAAGAATATTCCAATCACATAAGAGGCACAAAAATACGTACAGTTATGTAGAACTTTTGACTCAAGAAAATGGGACAAAAGCAAATGACATTCCTAATCACAACTCTAGAAAATCTACAATATAAACTACTTTTGCAAATGACACAGATAATATCAATAAAGGCATAGTGTTCAATCTTCTTGTAAGAATCTTCCAATCACATAAGAGGCACAGAAACATGTATAGTTATGTATAACTTCTGAATCAAGAAAATGAGACAAAAGCAAATGATATTTCTCAGTCACAAACTCTAGAAAAATCTAAACTATAGAATCCTCCTCTCTATCTTGTCTACAATGCCCTTTTATAGCCTCAGATTTTATAGATAAAGTAGTGCCTTATTTGATGCATTCAATTCCTTAGATGTATCCTGGTCTTATCAGAAAGGGCCATGCTAGAGTGGGACAACTGCCCTGACTACGACATGTCGATTCATGTCTAGTATCTCCTTTTGTGCCTAAATTTCTTCATTCCATCACCTGATTCACCACACAACTGTCCATTATGTTCCACTTATAGGGGACAAATAGTCGGCCCTTTTAATGTTTGCAGGCCCCAAAAATCTACCTAGTGAACTATTCAATCTACCAGAAATAACTCTCACTGAATTTCCCTCCATCTCACTTTTCTATAATAGATACACGAAACACTCTGTTCAGTTGAAATAGGAGAGGACACTTAGTCAATTTCCTAAAATTATCCTTATTAGTTAGAAAGCACTGGAGAATGACACTTGGCACTTTCTGCCTAATTTGTTGAAGACACACGACATTTTCTCAGAAGTTGACATGTGGTGGCCTCTGCTATTGTTGGGAAGATACGTGGCATTTTTTGCTTCTCCTACTAGGGGTATGTGGCGTCTTCTACTTTTTTACGAAATGCAGTAGAAAGGGGCTAAAAAAGTGACACTTGGTAGCCTCTGCTACTCTTTGGCACTTAAACAAAATGAAATGATGCCCCTGTCTTTCGAAAGGGTACCTGACCCCTTTTGTTTTTGGCACACTCCCTTGAACTACCCGATGATCCAAAATGGTTTAATGGTTCAACAGTTCAACAATGCACACCATTTACACATTAACCGAGGTATTGAAACAAAACATTAAACCAAAGCATTGATCCCAAGCATTGAACCAACTGTTTCTCAGATACCGACATGTGGTGACTTCCACTTTCCTCTGCAAAAGTGGTCCAGGGTCTTCTGTGACTGCCATCTGGTGCTTTCTGCTTCTTCTAGCTACTTGGCTTGTTGAAAACCTTTGTCGAGAAATAGAATGAAATGTGGGTGCCGCTATGAGATGTGGATGCTGACACGTGGTGTGTTCCGCTTAGATACTATTGGATACGTGGGACATTTTATGGCCCTCCTAAAAGTTATGTAAAGTGTCACAAACATTGCCAGTTGGCTGGTTCCATGTTTCAGAAAGTGACACTTGGCAGCCTCCATTGCACTTCGACACTTATATGGAAAATGAATCAAAAGAAACAAACCCACGCTCTGCTTCAAAAATTATACCGCCATGACCAAGGTATGTGAGAACAAATTGCAATGTGTGACTGAGAATTTGAATGCAACGTAGAGTAAAACTTTACTCTACAAAAGTTAAGGAAGAAATTTTTAGGCTCATATTTTTCTCCCTCTTGAGCATTATGATGTAGCATCACTGAACTAGGACCATCATTTTTGATCTAATAGTCAAAATTGTTCAAAATAAGTCTAATTGGAGTGTCAAGGTGTGTGAAATCATTTATTTGGTCTAATTATGTCATTTGAATCCATTATAAGTCATAAAGTTGTGTTAAATAGGTCCTAGGTGTTTTCTTTCCAAAATATAGAATTTACAAATTCAAATTGTTGTCAAGAGTACAAGAGGGTCATTTTAGTATGTTAAGTGAGAGATGTTGGTTTAGAAGATTCATTTAATTCATGAGTGGGATTTTGAATACACTTTCATATTTGTATTTTGAGACAAGTTTTATGCATAAGTGAAAAATCACCCTTGGTACGTTGAGGTAGTTATGACCAAGAAGTTATTGTAACTTCCAAGAAAGAATATACATTGAAAAGAAAAAAAAAGAGTCATTTGTCAAGATAGAGGGATTATAGAAGAAATGTCTTTAAGCAAGAGAGAGAAAAATTAATGTCAAAAAATAAGAAGATACAGAAAAATCCTCACCTAAAAGATGTCAAGTCCTTTCATAGACTATGTGTGTTGCAATCAAGAAGGAACAGATTAAATAAAGGTAGAAAATATTTAGTTATATTCATGTCCTTTTAATAATAATGACTTGTATGTTTTTCTGTATCTTGAAGGCCCTTGAGGCCATATACTTGTTCATCATCAATGTGAACTTGTAAGTTTTTGAGTGATTGATAGAGACAACCAATAAAGGATGTAGGTTACATCCTTAAAGGGATATATTGACATGTTTTATTAGAGAATAGAGTTGGAATTGGTGTTGTATATATCTTTGTATAATTTGAAAAGGTAAAAACCCTCAATAATTGTGATAATATAGGAAATAAGATGAGACTAAAGGTAACGTAGACTATTGAATCCATAAGGAATTGTAGGTTATTGTCACAGTCTTAGAAGGATGCAATCATTGAGTCTTTGATACATTCAATAACTATGTGAAGAGGTGATGATTATGGTGAAATGAAGATGTATTCCATGTATAGATATTTTTTTTTATTATAGTGCAAAGAAGGTGACAACATCTATACACAGTCGACATAAGGAGAGAACCATGTTTCTCATTATAAGAACCCCTTTTTACATGCATGACAAATTGAGGTATTAAAGTTATATGTTTAAGATATAAATAATGGATGTGTTAAAGGATGATTATTAGTTTTTTTTATATAAGTTTATTTTTAGAACATAATTCTAAATGATGGAGATAAACCCTGTTAAGAGAAGCAAACCCCTGTTGACACATACAGAACCCTTGGTTGCTACAGGCAAACCCTGTTTAGAGGATTACAAAGAAATTACATGTATTTATTTAAGGAATGAGTTTGGTTTTATTGATAGGATATGAACATAAGGAAAGGTGTGTAGGTCATTAGACAACAAGCTAGATCCATCATGAAATCTTGAACCCCATTCCTATTACAAAGTCCATATTAGTGCTCAAAATTTTGTATATTGGGATTATTAACACTAAAGATGGTTTAATATAGGATATAACCTATTTTTTTATTTAGGATAAGTAAAAATATATATGTAAAAGTTAATTTAAGCCTTTGAAGTGACATATAACTCAAGATATATAATTTTGAAGGTCCCCGGCCCTGTGAAGGACTAATAAACCCTATAACTAGGGTTTGGACCATAAAAGGAGATGTAACCATCAAAAGTTCACAAAAATTTTTTGGTTTTACCATTTAATCATTATTAAGGATATTAAAGTGTTTTTGGGGTGAAATGGTATGGTATTGTATAGATTATGTCATGGTGGCAACAAAAGAGGGCTAAAAAGGCCTAAAAGAGTGTGGTTTTGCAAGGTAGTCATAGCTAGAAGAATGGTAAAGACATGAAACCTTGAATACATCTCAATGAGGAAAACATAATCCCATAAAAGTGATTAATTATTCAAATGAGTTCCTGAATTTGGTTAAGCAAAAGTAAACCCCCCAAAAAGGGCTATAAGCAATGAAGGAACAATGTGACATGCGATAGAAAAGGGGAATGAAAAAAATGATTAAGACCTTAAATGGGATTGAGGAAAGTTTGATATGATTATTTGAGACTCTATATAACCAAATATTTATTACTTTAAGCATTAACTAATATTTGACCCTTGCAAGCTACAAGGTGGTCATCCAGTGAAATACTAGTGAAGGTATAAGACCAAGTTTTTTAAGAAAATGAATATTATGAACTATAGATTGTAGGTTTGGGTTATTTGATATGAATATTAATTTAATTAAGGAATAAAGTAGACCAAGGATAAAAAATTAAGGAATTATTCCATCAAGAATAGTGTAAAAAGGGGAAGAACTAGTGTGATGCAAAAATAGTCAAGGACAAGTCAGAGTTGATGATTGTGATCAGTCAAGGATAGAAAACCATATTATGATGCTAATGAGGAATTATACCTCATGAATATAAATAATTTTTGTATCATAACAAGGCAAGGTATGCTTAGGTAAACTTTTGCTTTGAATTTTTTCCATTTTTGTTGATTTGAGAAGTATGCATAATGCCATGAGATTTGCATGATAGATAACTTTGTAGGGTATTCCAAGAAGAGGATATTGTAATTATTATTTGATAAGGTTATAATAGATGAAAATAAGATTGATTAAATATAAAATAGCATCCCAAAAGTCCTTTGAGAAGGATAAGAAGTTAGTCAAGAGAAGGCTAGATGAGGTAGATGAAAAATAGATCATTGAAGCCCTAAGAGAAAAGAGGAAGAAATAAGACTCCAAAATAGAGTCAAGGAGGATAATAAGAGATAATATAAATAAAACTCAAATAAAATAAAGGGCCCATAAGATTTCTAAAAGGTAAGGTTGATAGACTTGTTAAGATAAAGGTCTAAATAGGCCAAGAAAGGAAAGAAGAATGGAGGAGATGGATATAGAAAGAGAAATAGAAGACTTCAGTAGAGTGATGTAAGGTATAGAGAGGATAGATATAATGGTGAATCTCATGAGATAAAAATGAATCCAATGGATCAACTAGAGTATGAATAGGAGAGTAAAGTGGCCACTCGAGTCACTTATGAGAAGAAGAAGGCACAAAAAGTGTGTCTTGAAGAATGAGAAAAAGAAAAAGGGATCAACCCAAAGAGTCATGAGAAGAGAGATGATTCCAAGTGAGCAACATGAAATAAAGTTAGATAAGAGAGTTATCATTTAAGAGAATAAGAAGGAGAAGGAAGTCCCAAAGATAGCATAAAAGAATGAAGATAAGAAGAGATGGACAATGTCCATTCCAAGGACAGTCAAAGAGACTATATGGTCTCTATATTTGTGTGCTAACATTGATTTTGAGTTTGTGTTTACAGGTATGAATAATAAGTTGATGAAGGCTAAGAAGGAGGCCTCAAACATGGTGAAGAATGGGTCAAGAACACTACTCATTAAATGGAAATAAGAATGACAAAGAGAAAGAACCTCTTGAAGAAGACAAAGTGAAGGAGATTGAAGACATATCACATGTAGAAGATAAGGAAAATGGGGAATAATATGATGCATTTCCATTCATAACAACTAAAATAAAGGATATAGTGCACCAAAAAGATAAGAAGGTCACCTATGAAGACTTGAAAATCACTCATGAAGACATAAAGAAAGAGACAAGTTTGTAATAGTTGCCTTTGGAGGTAAATGAGTATTTAAATGTTGAATTTGAGTGAATATATGAAGAAGGCAAGGATGATATGTAGGTTGACATAAAACATGACAAAGTGCAGCCCTAAAAAGCTAAACATGGGCATGGATATGTGTGGTCTAAGTGGCTAAAATAAATAGGTATAAATAAGGAATATAAAACCTCGAGGAAGAGGTTAAAGAAAGAAAAATGATGAATTGAAAGCAAACACATGTGTGGAGACAAAGGACAAATGTCAAAGTACATCACGATGGCCTAGTAGATGACCAATGCAAGAAGCATGTAAGTGATGAAAAAAGGAACAAATGGCATCCCAAGAAAGTATAGGATAGTAAGTGGGTATCAAAAAACAAGGTAAGAGTACAAGAAGATCATAATGTAAGTGTGATTTATGAAATCATGAAGAGTGATGAAGATAACAAGCCTACAAAGCAAGCCAAAGAGGTGATGCATACAAACCAAGAAAGTGAAGTAAAGGTATAGCCATGCGAATAATGAAAATAATGCATAAAAGAAGATGAGTATTTGAAATATTTGTTTTCAAGTGTTTAATATGATGATATGTATGAATTTTATTCCAAAAGTGAAGACATATTATATATGAAAACCATGACATTGATGAATGAGAGTGTAGCATGGCAATTTAATAAATAATCACGTCAAAGAGTGCTTGAAAATCAATGCAAAGCAAGGTGTGTAGAATGAGGAGGTGGATATGGCTCTCACGAGGTATTCCAAGGATAAGGAAAACAAGAAGCTACCCAAGACAATGAAAAACAAATCAAACAAATGTTTGATGAAGAAAATGAAGAAATAGATGACCAAAGTTGCAAGAAGAGATGAGGATGTTGGAAGAAATGTTTAGTCCATCAAAGGAGATGAAAATAGGTGAGGTAAAACTATTAAATACCAAGGATTAAATCCAAGAAACATTAAGTAAGGAAAAACAAGGAGAATCACAAGAAGTTGTGCACACTAAAACACAAGCAAACAAGTGAATGGGGAATGAAGAAGCAAATAAGGTGATATATGTCATAGATCAAGAACAATCTGAGTTTGCATTTGATAAACATAGATATGGAAATATAAAAAGAGGCCAAATCATATTGTACAATGGTGAGGATGAGAGGAATGAAAATTTTCTCTTGCATAATGAGCAAAATGAGAGACAAAGGCCTCAAAATGTGAAGAAGATTGAGTAAGAGGTAGAAAAATAAAGTGTAGATGAGAAAGTGATAAATTTTTAGATGAACAATAGACCATTAGATACTAATTAAGGATATGATAACATGAAAAAGGAGTATAAATCACAAAAAAAGTAAGCCACAAGTGAGATTGATGAGGAATCAAGTCATGAAGCAAGCATGAGGAAGACAAATTCATACAATTTTGTTGCAATAAAGTGTTAAAAGGTTCAAAATGATTGTGAAAAGGTGAAATATGAAGCAAATACAAAACTAAAGTATTGGGAGTACCTCATGGAAGTGGAAGATGAATGGGAATAAAGGATAGACAAATCCATAAGGAAGAAAAATAAGATTTTGGAAAGAAGAATAGAACTAGAACAATGGACCAACAGCATGATGAGCATGAAGGACACTCAAAATATCAATTATAAGTCAAGGAAGAAATTTGGAGGCTCAAGTTTTCTCCCTCCTAGGGAGTATGATGAAGGAACATTAATCCAAGAACATCATTTTTGAACTAATAGTCAAAATTGGTGAAAATAAGTCAAAGTGGAGTATCAAGTTATGTGAAATGATGTCTAGTTATGTCATTATAATCCATTAGAATTAATAAAGTTTTGTTAAATAGGTCATAGGTATTTTCCCTCAAGAATAGGAAATTTGAAAATTCAAATTATTGTCAAGAGTACAAGAGGGTCATTTTAGTATGTTGAGGTATTTGGGTGAGAAGCATTGGTTTAGAATGTTCATTTAAGTCATGAGTAGGATTTTTAATACACTTTAATTTTTGTATTTTGAGACAAGTCTTATTCATAAGTGAAAAATAACCCTTGGTATGTTGAGGTAGTTATGACCAAGAAGCTATTGTAACTTCCAAGAAAGAATCTACGTTGAAGAGGAAAAGAAGAGTCATTTTTAAATATAGAGTTCATCTAGGAGAGAGATATCCAAGAAAGAGAGAGGAGGAGGGTCAAAGAGTGAGAAGATGAAAAAAAACCCTCACCTGAAAGATGCCATGTCCTTCCATGAACTATGCGTGTTGTAATCAAGAAGGAACAGATTGAATAAAGATAGAAAATACTTTGGTATATTCATTTCCTTTGAATAATAATGACCTATTGTATGTTGTTCTATATCTTGAAGGCCCTTGAGGCCATATACCTTTTCATCTTTAACGTGAATTTGCAGGTTGTTGAGTGATTGATAGAAATAACTAATAAAATCTATTTGTTGCATCCTTAAAGAGAGATATTGACATGTTTTGTTAAAAAAAGAGAGTTAGAATTGGTGTGGCATATATATTTGTATAATTTGAAAAGGTACAAACCCTAAACAATTTTGATAATATAGGAAACAATATGAGACTGAGAGTAAAGTAGACTATTGAATCCATAAGGCATTGTAGGCTATTGCAATAGTCTTATAAGCATGAAATCCTTAAGTCTTTGAGACATTACATAACTATGTGAAGAGATGATGATGGAAAAATGAAGATGTAGTCCTTGTATAAAGATAGAGTTTTTATTGGAGTGAAAATAAGGTGACAACATCTATACATAGTTCACATAAAGAGAGAACCATGTTTCTCATTATAAGAACCCATATTTATATGCATGAAATTTTGAGTCATGAAAGTTATATGTTCAAGATATAAATAACGGATGTGTTAAATAATGATTATTAGTTATTTGTTACAGAATTTGATGTTTAGAACATAATTTTAAATGATGGAGAAAAACCCTATTAAGAGAAGCAAACCCTTGTTGACATAGATAAAACCTTTGGTTGCTATAGATAGACCCTTTTTAGAGGCTTGTAAGGAAAGCTCACATGTTTGTTTAAGGAATGATTGTGGGTTTATTGAAAGGATATGAACATAAGGAAAGGTGTGTAAATCATCAGACAACAAGCTATATCACTCATGAAATCTTCAACCCTATTGCTATTACACAATCCATATTAGTGCTCAAAATTATGTATATTGGGATTATTAACACTAAGGATGCTTTAATATAGGCTCTAACATATTTTATTAGTTAGGAGAAGTAAAAATAGATATGGAAAAGTTGATTTTAGCCTTTGAAGTGACGTATAACTTGAGATATATGATTTTGAAGGTCCTTGGCCCTATGCAGGCCTAATAAACCCTAGAACTAGGGTTTGGACCATAAAAGGATATGTAACCATAAAAAATTCACCAAATTTTCTGGTTTTTACCATTTAATCATGATTTAGGATATTAAAGTATTTTTGGGGTAAAATGGTATGGTATTGTACAGATTCTATCATGGTGACAACAAAAAAGGGCTAAAAATGCCTAAAAGAGTGTGGTTTTGAAAAGGGAATCATAGATAAAATAATTTTAAGAACATGAAACCTTTAATATATATAGAAGAGGATAAAATAAACCTATAAAAGTTATTCATTATTTGAATGAGTTCTTGAATTTGGTTAACCAATGGTAAATCCCAAAAAAAGGGTTATAAGCAATGAAGGAGTAATGTGACCTGTGATAGAAAAGAGAAATGAAAAGGGTGATTAGGACCTTCAATGGGATTGAGAAATGTTTGATATGATTATTCAAGACTATCTAAAACCAAATATTTATTCCTTTAAGCCTTAACCAAGATTTGACCCTTGGAAGTTACAAGGTGGTCACCTAATGAAATACTATTAAAGGTATAAGACCAATTTTATGAATAAAATGAATATTATGAACTATGGATTGTAGGCTTTGGTCATTTTATAGGAATATTAATTCCAAGAAGGTATAAATAAGTCTAAGTATCAAAAATTAAGGAATTAGACCATCAATAATAGTGCCAAAAGGGGAAGAATTAGTGTGATGCAAAAATAGTCAAGGACAAGTCAGAGTTGATGATTGTGATCAGTAAATGATAGAGAACCAAAAAATGATGCTAATGAGGGGTTATCCCTAATGCCTATTTATCATAACCCAAACTTGTTCCTATGAACATGGTTTCGATGTTGGTTTTAAATCTAGCCATGTAGGGAGTTTTGAAGAGAAATAATTTAAGCACAACCATTTGACCTTTGAAGTAAAGTTTCATAGGGACACAAAAAATAATATTTCACATATTATTGGTTTTAAAGTTACACTTTTTAGTGTGAAACATGAATATGAAAAACCTTTGGATCTTGAGAATCCACATTTGATAACCTACAATGCAAATACTAAGTGTTATGTTTCAATTTATGATTTTTCGTAAGAAGTGGAAGAAGGTAAAACGTAATTTTAGTTATGATGTTAATATCAAGGAAATCCCTATGAAATGGGCATCTCGATGGGATACATACCTTTTGATGACATATGATTAGATGCACTAGTTATTTATTATGAATTATTATTTTATTCCTATTTGGCATGGTAGCAATGATCATGATGAGAACTTTGTATATAGATGTGTCAAAATACAACTAGTTAGAGACACAAGATAATGGTATGATCCCATAAAAAGAAATGATTAGCTTAATTGTGTCTTATAAATATTTATTTGCATAGAGAGACATTGATTCTTATTTGCTCTCTTTATTGAAGGAGAGATGTTTCCTTCTTTTATTGGATGCTTTACTTTCATCTTCTATTCTATGTTCAAGAATTGGGTCTGCTATGGATGTTTTTATAGACCTTGTTACAACTATTAAATGAAAACTTCTCTCATTTATATTATGACAACCTAGGTTATTGTTTTTTTTTTAGTGAACTTGAAGCTGCAACCACTCTTGCTCTTGCACTACAAGGGGTAGAAGATATAAATAGGAAAAAAATATTACCTTTGAGATTTGGAACAGTGATGATATCTCAAGTTTTTATTTTGTCCTTGAAAGGACATAAGTATGATAGTTGAGACAAATATAAGAGTGGTTAGTGCCATTGATCACTTGATTGGAATTGATTTTCACTCAGAAAAATTGCATTAGGCATTATGGGATCTTTATTTTATATATAGATATGATATTGGTAAGCAGGTGGCTTTGGTTGTAAGGCTATTTATAGAGGCAATATCTATTCTGATGATAGCTATACAATCTTGGAAAGAATCATAACTATTGAATTTAAATAGTGGAACTAGCCCATTGAGCCTTGATTTTTTCCATGCTTTAGCAGAATTGTTAGAAGTTATGGTGAATGATTCAAATATTTGTATTCTAAGTGCTTAGATTCCACATGTAGTTGATCTTCATAAAGCTTTACATCCGTATTCTCTTAACTCTGAAAAGAATGATAGTTCCTAGTCAATCATGGAAAGTTTTTCTCAAATCTTTAGTGTGGAATTCTTTAGACTTTGTTGTAAGGTTGTGTCCATTTAGAGTTTGGTTCTGGAGTCATAATTTTCATATTTTATTATCTTAGTTTTAATGGTTGAATAATTATTTGGGAATGTGGTATCTCATTATGCACAAGGATAATTTTTTGATTTGAGGCATCAAATAGAGGAGAACTTGGTTTTTAGAAAAAAAAAATTCTATAGGGTATTTTGGTGACCCAAGATGGCATAGAGTTAGAAGAAAAATCAATAAATTATAAATTTCAAAAAATCACAGGTGAGGCTCCCAAAGTCCCTGAGAGATTTGTGTGGGAAAATCAATTTACCAAATACAATTTGTAAATTGTGTTCAACTCAAGAGGAACTTTAGGGAGAATTGAGGGAGGAATGCAATTTTGCAATTTTACAAATGTGCAAATTGCCCTTGGATCTCCCAAACCTACCAGTCAATATTGGTCAACATAAGATCATAGTGTAAATGGAAACTTTCAAGACCAATTCTAATTTTGCAATTTTTCAAAATTGTAAATTGTAGTTAGAATTCCTATTTCCCTAAGGGTCCTAGTTCAAATGGGAACTTTCAAGGCCATTTACAATTTTACAATTTTCAAAAATTGTAAATTGTAGTTGGATTTGTTATTTCCCTAAGGGAACTTTTGGGGGGAATTACAACTATGAATTGCAATTTGCAAATTTATAAATTTTAAATTTCAGTTGGAGTTCTAAATTACAAACTATGAATTTCATGTTACATATTTGCTAGGATCATCTTGGTAGAACTTGGAGGGCTATTTTTAAAAAAATTAATTTTGCAAAGTGCAACCCACATTACTCAATTTGAAAAGTGGTAAAAAAATGTATAAATATAGGGTGTGTCCTATATTCTAAGGTGGTGGTTTTTGTCTTTGTTTTTCCTAAGTATAGGCTCTTCCAAATTTTGGGATCATTGTTGTGTGTGCATTTTGTCTCTCTTGATAATGTGGTTACAACTGTATAGCCATTAGAAAGCTCTAAGAGCATGTTCATATGTTTCACCTATCCAACATCGAAAAAACTCACCATGCTTGTCCCCATGATAACATTTTGAAGCACTGATGTATGTGAGATTTTATTTCAAGATAATATAAAATACTTGTGGTTTCTTACTCTTTCCTATTGATGAAATAAAATGATATGTTTTGAAAGTTCAACTGATTGGATATCTTGTTTTATGCTTATTATTGGTTATAATTTTGGGTTTAGATCTAGGTTATAAATCCCTTTCTACATAGTGATTTTAAAATATGTTATTGAATACCTCTTAAGGCCACCCTAGATTTATGGATTTGATAGGGAAAAGTATTTGAAATTTTAGTTGTAGTGTATGCTCTATGGTTTCAGGGATCATTTGGGTATTTACATTGTATTGTCACTAATGGATTCAAATCAGTCCTGGTAGTTCCCATATCTTACATTTCAATTTTTCTACATCTTTGCAAAAGTGATGTCATGAATTCTAAAAGAATTGATATTGTCTAAAAACCACATACACATTACCCATTTTTTTACAAACAATTTAACTTGTCCTACCCTATCCTACCCTAAAAATAATACATTTGTTGCATATTATGAGTGTTATTTTCGTATAGATGCATAAATATTACATTCGTAGAATGTGTTTGGATTTTATGCTTTAAAGATGAGTATTACAGTCTTCCATTCAAACCTTTATTGTTAAAAAATTATTTATAATGAAGGTTTCAATCATATACCCATATGTCTTCAATATCTTTCATGTGACCTAGTGCATTTGTTCATTTTGTGTGGCAACCCTTCTTAGGTGGAGTGAACAAATTTGTTTGTGCCCTTGTCATATTTGTTTTTCCTTGTGCTAAAATTACCCATTGAGATTGAATTTTAGAATCATTCCATGTGAGAAAGCTACCCCTCAGGACCTCTCACCTTGGTTCAGGTAGAGACAAAAGTAGTAGGTAATTGACCATACCCTTTGTTAGTGCCTTCTAGGCATTGTTTGCATTTGGTCCATTCATGTGCTAAACTCTTCCTTGGTTATAACGACTTATTAGTGGGTTTACCATCCATGTTTTATATTTGTTATAAAGTGTGAAAGGACAAGCAAAATAGGTGTAAAATTGGGAACCAACACTCAATCGACATGGTTTCTAGAGATTAAATTGAGGTCATAGTCACTTGTGTTATTGGGGACTCTTGTAGAGATATGATTATAAATTTAGATTTGAAAACATTCTCTGTCTTATAATATTTGATGAAAATAATCTTAGATGTGTTTTCAGACAAATTTATTCATATTACTTCATGTTTTTGAAAGTTGAGGTTATTTAAATATAATTTGTTATCTTATCTGTAAACAAGTTTAGTACTCCACTAAGGATGTGCCAAGAATTGAAAGATTTAATAAATTGACATATGTTAAAATTGTTGAAAAGAGTTATAAATTTATCATGTTTTGATGAGGTTTCCTTTTTTTGAATATGAATCTAAAATTTATAGTGTCCTTGCTTTCAAACATCATCACTAATTTCAGCAAGATATGGTTTTAGTATGTATCACTGCAAGTTTGTAAATGGTTATATTTAATAAGTATGCTTTTAGTGGCAACTCCAAAACATGAGTTATTTTAAAATAAAGATTAGTACTCACTTTGAATATCTTCATCTTTGAGAGTTATTTTAATTGAAAAAATGGAAGGATTGAGATCCTAATTCAAATGTGAATCATCAAAACAACTTGTATCACCCTTGAGTGTTAATCAAAAAATAAGGAGACAATTTTGAAGGCTTGTTGAAGAGCAAATTCAAGCTATAAAAGAGTGTTTGGGATGTCAATATTTTAGTAATTCCAAACTTTTGTTTGTTTAACTTCATATTGTTTAATATTTTCATAGCTCTCCTAGTGATTTAGAATCATATAGTCCCATTTTCTATCCATCTCCTTTTCAACCAGTTGAATCTCCTCCTAAGTTTGATCCCCCAAGTCCACCTCACTCACCCCCTCACAACCCTTTGTCATTCTATCTTGAACCCACCATTGAACCAATAATGAGGAAGAGGGAACAAGATGAGAATAAGAATCTTGCATTTAGGATTCCTAGATTCAGACCTATCAACTTTGATGAAATGTAAGGCTATCCCAATGAAGTCCTAAATGAAGTAAGGAACCACCTTCCAAAGTTTCAAGGGAACAATGCAGTGAGTGGTGATTAGCAATTGAGAACTTTCCAAATTATCATTAAAGATTATGAGGTTGAGCATGAGGATGTGTGCATCACATTATTTGTGCATATGCAAGAAGAAGATGCATGAGAGTGGTTTAATTCTCCCCATGGATGCATTGATTCATGGGAAGAGATGAAGAAATTTTTCAAAATTAAATATGATGACAGGATTGATCTTATATTTATTTTGGTTGGGTTTGAAAACATCAAAAATAACCCCATTGAGTGTGTGCAGGAATTCAATACATGGATCAATAAGATCATGATGTGGTTGCTCAAGAACATTTGTCATAGTGATACAACATGCTTGATTAAGTATTCTGAAGCCTTTGAAAAGAAGGTTATGTATTGATTGAGGGACGAGGCTCACATGAACTTGAGATTGGCATTAAATATGACCATCCAAATTTAAAATAATATAAAGGATGTGGATGAGCCCTTGATCGAGCGTGATGAAGTAAAATTAGTTAATCTAGAAAAATGCAGTCGACTAAGGTATCCAACCTTGAAGAGACCATTAAAACATTGGACTTTATTGTCAAGGAAATGTCATACAAGATAGCTAGGGATGATAAGGGGATGCATCATAGATCTACAAGTAAAGAGAGATCCAAATTTGAATCAAGCACAAGGGATGCCTAATTTACACAATCAATACAATGATATAGGGAAGAGTCCTGCATGTGATGAAAGAGCAGATAAAAATTAGAAAAAAGGAGTTGGAAGAGAAGTAATTGATCCATTAAATGTTAACGTGAATACAATAAATTTTGATTTTGACATTGATTGGTGTGACAAGTGTTTTCTTCCCCATCCCCCATGTGATACTACTAAACCAAATGATAAAGATGAAGATGATCTTAAGTCTACGTTTGAAGATAATGATGAAATTTTGATAGTTGATTGTCAAGTCTCCCAAAGCACAATGCCTGCCTCCATGGAATTGCCAAGTGCTACTATTGTTGATCAATTTTAGAGTGCGATCAAGAAGGCAAGTATCCCAACTCTTGAATTTACTTATGATTTTAATATGACATAAGCATATGAGTTACCCAGTCATGATGTAATTAAAGATATGAAGTGTGTTCTAACAAAAGTGCTTTACATGGATGTGTAATTGGGTAACTTCATTATAAATGTGGATGTTGTTGAGCAACCATCTATTGTTGGTGCTGGGTTTGACAACAAATGTGTTATTTATAAAATGTCATTAGATGGAGATGGGGTTATATTTTATGCCCCTAATGATGAATGTTTTTAGGATTCTTTCAATAATTAATTTGAGTGCATGAATGACATTGTGGATAATGGGGCACTATTGCTTGGTACTCACCTAGATGCAATCAATAAAAAAGTTTATTTACAACTATTGAAGAAGTACCAAGATATTTGTTATCTAGATTTTATATCATACAAGAAGGATTTGTTTCAACATGTCATCTTATCATAACTTAGTAGCAATAACATCAAGAAAGTGTAGATATTGGTTTACTTCATCTTCACCACCAAGCTACTAGAAAATTTAAAGAAATTAAGGGATGATGAGAATACCAGAGCCACCAGTTATTGTCATACATCTAAAACATTTCTTTGACTAAGCTTATGACTATATAAAATATTGTATAGTGTATAGTCTTTATCCTTTGTTGTTTCTATTACCCCTATACTTTGGGCCTTGTTAGTACAATTCCTTTTATGTTTTTTTATCATGTGTTAATTTTTAAATCTTCTTGATTTGTTTTTGTTAGTCTGTGTTGTTTGGTTGAGTTCCCATGGGTGTTTGCTGATAGTTTTCTCAAATTTTTAATTTGTTTCCCATTGGATTTGTACATGGTCTTATGTTTTGGGTTTATTTGCACACCCACAAGTGGTGTACATCCCCAAGCAAGAGACAATGTTGGTGCTCAAATTTTCACCAAGTTTATATGCCCTTTTCTAAAGAAAATTAGTAGTGTTAATGCCCAAATTGGGTAGGCCAGTGGAAGGCATGAGCCTATGTGGATTTTTGTAGGCCTATGTAGCACCAAATAAACACACAACAAAGTTTTAATCCATGCCAATGGACCTTCCATGTGGAAAGAGGGCAATGGAATTTAAAAATTTTGAATTTTTGCATGGAACAAAGGAGACACATGGTAGAATGATATAATTTTAAAGTTAATAGGAAAAGTTGTCCAAATTGAAAATTAGACATAATATTTCCACCAAGGTTTCAAGGGGAACAATAAATTACAAAGGATAGGGTGAAAGACCGTAGGATTTCTAATTGTAAAATGCAAACATAAAAAAGATAATTTGTAAATTATTATTGTGGATCTAGATTTCATGGAAAGAAGAGAAGAAGATAAGACAGTAGAAATGGGAACCTAAAACATGAATTTGAAATATTTAATATTACAATTTGTAGTTGAGTCTCCAGATTCCCTAAAGAGAGAGAAAGAACAAGAGGGAAAAGGTCATTGTGTGGAAGGTAGATGAATAATTTAAACACCATGCTGGTGTGAAGGACATGTATCAGGTTAAGTGGCCAGATGACATCTCAAGGAAGATGAACTTTCTAGATGGTAAGGAGAATGAACTCATTTTTTAAGACTTGCATCATGTGGCTCAACTTGTTGATCATAGTTTGGAAAACAATGTAGAATGCAAAGGATGGATAGAACCCCAACTTATTCTTTTGAACATGGTTTCCATGTTTGTTTTAAAGCTAGGTATGTAGGGAGTTTTGAAGAGAAATACTTTATCCACAACCATTTGACCATTTAATTAAAGTTCTATAGGGACACAAAAACTGATACTGCACATATTATTGGTTCTGAAGTCACACCTTTCAGTGTGAAACATGAATATAAATGGCCTTTGGATCCAAAGAATCCATGTTTGATAACCTTCAATGCAAATAATAAGCACTATGTTTCAATTTCTAATGATCCCTAGGAAGTGGAGGAAGGTAAAAAAGTCATATTTAGTTATGATTTTAATTTCAAGGAAAGCCCTATCAAATGGGCATCTCGATGGGATACATAACTTTTGATGATAGATTATCATATCCACTAGTTCTCTATTATCAATTATTGTTATGTTCTTTTCTATCATGGTAGCAATGACCATGATGAAAACTTTATATAGAGGTATCTCAAAATACAACTAGTTGGAGACATATGATGATGGTATGTTCCCATACAAAGCAACAATTGGTTTAATCATATCTTCTAAATATTGCTTTACACAAAGAGAAATTGATTTTTATTTGCTCTCTTTATAGAAGGATAGATGTTTCCTTCCTTTACTGGATGTTTTAATTTCATCTTCTAGTCTACGCTCAAGAATTAGGTCTGCTATGGATGTTTTCATAGACCTTGTTACAACTATTGAAGCCATGATTCTCTCACTTCTTTTATGATAATCTAGGTTTTTATTTTTTTGAGTGAACATGAAGATCCAATCAAAAAAATTATTGCATTGCAAGGGGTGGAAGATATAAATAGGAAATATTTATTTCCTTTGAGATATGTAGTGGTGATGATATCTAAAGGTTTAATTTTATACTCCATAGAAAATTGGTATGGTATTTGATATAAATATGAGAGTGGTGAGTGCCATTGATCACCTTATTGGTGCTGATTTTCACTCAGAAGAATTGCTTTGGGCATTGTGGGATCTTTTTTCTATATCTAGGTCTGATATGGTAGGTAGGTGATTTTGGATATAGGGTTATTTTTAGAGGACATATCTATTCTAATGATATTTATACTATCTATGAAGGAATCAAAACCATTGAATTCAAATAGTGGTACTAGCCAATTGATCCTTGCAATTTTCCATGCTTCAGTAGAACTATTGGAACTTATGGTGAATGATTCAACTACTTATAGTCTGAGTGCATGAATTTCACATGTTATAATTAAAATCCATTGAGAAGGGGGGGATGAATCAATGGTGTAAAAGAACCCAATTTAACTTCTATATCTTTACAAATACTTAAGCATTTAAATCAAACATTCATGAATCATATAAATCATTCATAGTAGTGAACAATAAACATAAGCAAAATCACATATACAACATAAGATCTACATAGGAAACCCTCTTGGGGAATAAAACACACTCTCAAGCCTAAAACTCTTTGAATAATTTACTATAAGATGAACACAAATAAGAGACCGATTAAATACTTCTTATTAGGAACCTTTGATCAAGTCCTCCTGACTTACAACCTCAATCGAGTCCTTTAGATCAAAGGTCTTTTTATGAAACCCTATTTCACAAGGAGAAACTAACCCTAAGGAAGATCAAGTCATTTAAAACCTCCTTGAGATAAACACTTCCACCTTAAAAGTGATATCTATAGTACCTAATGATGGACCTCTTGATTATCTAACCCTTGCACAACCTTTCACTCTTTCTCAAACAAGCCTCTCACATAGCCAGATCTCTTCACACAACTTTACACCATACGAACACTATACTATCATGATAAACATGATCTAAAGATCATTTACATAGTCCTTAATATTATCTTCTCATCAACCCAATTATTGGGTACTCTCATTCTCCTCTACTTTCCTTCGCTCTCTAGTTCTCTCACCTATCAGACTCTCATTTTTTAAGTCTAGAACCCAACACACATTTTTTCACTATATAGAAAGTAATCATGAAATAATAGGATCAAAATATTTCATGTCAGTTGCAAAACATGCCTTCACACTCAAGGCATCTTATATGGGTCACATTTAAGCATAGTCCACTTTTACAATAGGCCTAAGTCACTTTTAAGTCTTATAGAGACCCATTCAACTCTTTGACACTTATTTGAGCATAATAAGAACATATAACCACTTATAAACATATACGTCCACTCCTTATGTCCTTTAGGACATTATCAAAATATCAAAACCACTTTAGCTCTCTTCTACATATGCTCAAACAACTTAAATAGAGTTCTTATAGACATGAACATCATTTAATGAATAAATAGTCAACTTTTTAAGCAATGTTCATACTCAATATATATTTATAACACATCTAAAATACTCACAAACCATCCCAATATAGTATACAATACTCCCCAATATCTAATTCACCATGAAACATTAAAACATTTATTATATGAGATTGAATATCTGTATCGGGCCACTTGCAAAACATATATGGAAACATAGTCAACTTTGACTCTTAATAACTTTGTTTTCACACACTTCCAAATATTCAAATTCATATTTCAAGAAGTGCCTTGGAGTTCTCTACCACTTTGTTTTTTATTACAATAGAACATTTGACTTTTATCAAAAGCTATGGTCCAAAAATTAGGCACTAGTCTTTGGACATTAAGCTTGAATCTCATGAATTCTCAGCTTTAGATCAAATATTCTCCATCAATATTGATCGATTTATAACACATAGGTGACAATGCTTAGATGTTAAACATCTATAATTTTGACCTCATCTCATGCAATTTGGGAACTTTAACTCAACACACTTTGTTGATCTCTATGGATCAACCTAGTCTTTAACAATCAATGCTCATCATTTGATCAAATGTACAAATGATTACTCACCATTGGATCCCCACCTATACCTTTGTTTATTCATTAAACATCATGCACCTATCCTCATCTCGTTAATTCTTAACTTTTTAGAGCCATGTGCACCATTGATCTTGCTTAATATTTAACACTCCTTAAAATGAATAAGTATGGGGACCTTATTAATATGCATGAGTAGCCATTTTTTCACTTCAATAACTTATCTTGTGTTTATGCATAGGATCTCAAATTTGGACTAGATGATCTCGTCTCATAGGATAATCCAACCATGTGACACACTACTCCTAGAACTCTCATATGTGTAATATATAATTCCATTAAATCTATTTATCATACACTTATGTCACAGAGCCAACCACGTCCAAATCTATTTGGAAGACTAACTTTGAGAATCCATAAATTTTACGATGCTTTAGCGAATGATCTCAAATTTAGTGCAAATGATCTATGATCAAAATTTAATAAACCCATATGATCATATTATCTTGAAAAATTCACACATGCATGATATAACACCATCAAAAATCTCACTCAGCTCTTTCTAATAGACTATAAAATTTTCTAAGTATGGGAAAACATAGTCAAAATGCATGGGAACCCAAATTTGCACATTCATAACTTTTTATGTGCTACATCACATAATCTAAAAATTAGAAAAAATAAACTAGGTCCAAAAAGGAATAAACCCATATGATCAACTTATATTGAATCATCCACATGTGAAATTTATAACCTCATCAACACGCTTACTCAGCTCTTTCTAGTCAAGAGAAAATTTGGCTAAGTATATAAAAATAGTGAAATTTGTCTTAGAAGCCAACTTTGCACCCTCATATATTTTATTATGATTTAATGCATGAATTGAGATCTGGTGCATAATAACTAAAGACTACTATGATCACAACCATATGAACATATACCCTTGACTCATTCACACATGGCAATGGTGATGTCATTGAACTGCCTATTCAAAATTTCTACCACTAGACCTAAAGTGTCTAGATGAAAAATATGGATAACCAGATTAAAACCACTTATGCACACAAGATCTAAAATCATAGATAACATCTTTGGGACATTTTACACATTCTCATACCACCATACTCATCCTTTAACATCTTTATATAGACCAAAACTTAACATCAACCAAGCTAACATAAAGCACACTATAACAAGCACATTGCACATTTTGTCATTGTCACATAGACTATCAAGGCTCTTCATCCACTCAATAGGACACCTATATGACACCACCATGAAATCAACATGAAAAATATCCAATAATATCCCCCTTTTTCATTTATGTTGACACCCATAAATATATAAATATATAGCTCACCTTCTCTCTCTTCAAAATACTCTTATAATAGGAACTTTCTCCCCAATTAAAACTTTTACCCCCTTTGACACAATGACAAAGTGGGAACAATTTGATCTTGAGGACTTGAAAATAATATCAAAAAAGGAAAGTACCATCTTATAAATATGATACGAACTCACCCTTACCTTGAGCCAACCTCTTCTTGTCTTGACAACTTCCTCTTGCTCCATGCCAACACTCTTTTCAACCAAGCACTGCAGCCAATGAAACAAGAAAACACAAAAACATAAAAATATTATTGGAACACATCAAGATACATCTAAAATGGATCATCCATAAAAAATATAAGCATTTTCACCTTTTGATAATCTTTAGATCTCCACACACCATGACATACCACCATGCAGGATTACCAATGTTCTTTCTCAAGACACTTCCATGAACACTAACTTTGCATTTGTAATAAAATATAAACATGCACTAAGCCAACCTGATAATACACCTTGAAAGACACATACCTTATTCTTTTGGAGAAACTGATCAAAAATCATTCTTCTTTAAATTAGCTCTATCTAGCCACCTTGTAGCCTTACCTGAAACTTGTAGAGCCACAATTTTTAGTAAACACATATTTAAGAAATATAGATCCATATATAGAGTATTATCATATTTCCATTCAAGCACACTAATTTTCATCACCAAGCTCATCCTCTGTAACATACTTCCTTCAAAATCCTACTATCCAAATAGCCCTTTGTATTGACAAAAGAATGAATAACTAGAGAACCACAAACCTTAAAATATATATAAACCTTGATTTGACAACCCATTTGACCCATTCAACATATTAATAATATTCATGCCTCAAATCATAATACAGACCACTTTTCCATCAAATCCTAAAACTCTAGAATCTAAAAAAGAATAAGGTCAACAAACCTCCTTCTGGTCAATGCACACCTCTAAAAATTATTGTACACCTAGAGACAACCATCACACACTTCTAGACCAAAAATTTAACTTTGATACCTTTTATAACCCATACATAAAATAACCCATTTTAGTCCTACTTTCCCTTGAACCAAAAATAGAGAAAAATGAGAGCACTCAAAAAACCTTAATTGGCACATACATACCTTCATACCTCAAAACAATTCGGAGCACATCAAAAAGAAATACATAGACCTTTATGAGCACCAAACACTTCTTGACATTTGGATCAATATCATTAATCCACCTAGAACCATTTATTCTGACTCTATACTATATCTCCTTTACAAACCTCTAAAATGGGCTCATGAACTTGTTGTTCCCCCTTAAAAAAGACCTTCTTTATTTGGAATTATAATATTTGAGCATACAAAATTGCTTCTCCACTGAAAACAATCTCTTAAAAATCATAGACAGAGACCTCTACACCACATAGATCTACAATGGTGTGTAACTAGGAGTTGCGCACAACTCCTCATATTCCTTCTCCTCCTTGGTCATTTGATACTTATAGTTCTTCTTCTTCTTCTTCTTTGGCTTAATAGAGATAACTTCCTCATCCAATACAACAATCTCCTTTTATTTAAAGATTTAATTGACAATACATGGAGCTAATACAAATTCATTAAATACCTTTTCTTTTAAAGAATCTTCCTAACATCTTGGATCCTCATCACTAAGTACATGTTCAACAATAATAGGATTTTCACTTGGATCCATACATACCTCATAACTAGCCTCAACTAGTACCTTGGTATTCTTCTTGAGCTTAGTCTCTTCATTCTCAATATGAGAAAATAATGAGACCTCTTTAGACTCTTCAACTTCACAAGCATTCTCCACCATAGTAAACATATTACTTGGACCTGCAGTCTCATCATGACTCATACTTACCACCTTTGGTTTCCATGTATTAACTTTCTTTCTATATTGCACTCTAGGGACTTGATAAAACCTATTATGTCTTATAGGCCTCTGCTTGTAGAATCTATCAATGTGACCTCTTTGTTCACAATTGAAGCAGCCATACTTTTTGCAAAAAGTTCTTTCTACCTTTCTAGATTAGGAAAATATCTTGCATTATGTCTTAGTTCATAACAACTATAGCACTCAATATCTCTTGAAGGAAACACAACTTGTCTTACCTTAAATGGAAAACATTTTTTAAAGTGTCCAACATTATGATAGTTGATGAATTCAACCTTGCTTACACCTTATCCAAGAAATTCATTTTTATCATGTCTTTTACATTCTCTAGCTCTATACCCAAACTGATTACAAGTAAAGCATTAAGCATTGAAAATTTCATACCTCACATAATTTGGTTGTCTAATCTACTTTATCTTTATTCTACCAGCACCTTCATTCTTTATCTTGAAAGGCTGATCCACCTAATTCACATTAGTCTTCATCTTGTCTTGAATTATAGTCTCTAGTTATTCTCTGTATCCAAGACCATTCCTATCACTTGCATGATTTTGATCATTCAAAATTTTATCTAGACCACTTCAAATCTTTTCATATCTCATAAATGACATTAACTTACTAGATACCTTCTTTATCTTAAATTTCAATGACTCATTTTCAATTACATACCTTGCACATTCATCTTCTTCTGATTTTAGGCTTATAGACATGACTTCTAATTGACAACTGATATGCTTGACCATATCTTCATGCTCGTTGGCATCTTCATCCATTCTTGCCTCAAACACACTAAATTTTTCCTCAAATTCATTAAGTTTAGATTTCATCTTATTATTTATCTTCTTCTCAATCTTCAGTTCTTCATGAGCATTAGACAATGCAATCTCATAGTCCACGTCATCTTCATCATCATCTAAATTACTCCAAGTAGAGACCTTCTGATGTGAGAAACTTACTTCCTCAGCCATGAAGAGAGATTCATCTTTAGCAAAACCATCATCTTCATTATCATATTCTGAGACACTATCTTCATTCTCATTTGATGAGCTACAATTTTGTTTGGTGTAGAGACTCTTCTTGTTCTTAAAGTACCTCTTCTTGTTATCAAACTTTATGAATCCCTTATTGATTTTATCAAACTTGAAATATTTCTTTCCATCATCATGATCTTGATCATTCCATTCATCAACATCCTTCTTATACTTATGAGGGAAATTATTAGCAAAATGTCTTATCTCACCACAATTGATGTATTTGAGGGGTAGCTTACCTTTATACTTTCCTCAACCTGTTATGAATTTCTTTAAAATCAAAGAAATTAATTTATCCTCATCTATATCAAGAATTTCATCCTCCTTGAGTTTGTTACCTTGGAACTTATTTTTTGTTTGCATTTTAGTTTTGAAATTTGCTTCCTCATTTGGATGTATATCATCATTCTTCCTCATCTCATAGATGGTAATGGTGCCATGTAATTTACCCATCTTCAAATGAGTAAGATAATGACTCTCTTTAATAGCAGATAATTTTAGATCAAACTTTAGGGATAGAGACCTTAATACATTTTTGAAAAACTATAGTCTCTTTAATATTCTCTCCAAGACCTCTGATTATGTTCACAACCTCATCAACTTTCTATATAAAATATGCCATCGTATCTTTTTCATTCATCTTGAAAATTTCAAATTGCCATATATGAGTCTATAATTTTACCAACTTAGCCTTTGAATTTCCTTCAAAATGAGTCTTCAATTTATCCCATATTTCCTTGGTATATGTGTAATGAATTACTTTGGTGAACTTAGTTTCTATAAAACCAAAAGTGATGGAATTCATTGCCTTAGAGTTGTTCTCAAACAACTTCTTATCTACAACACTAGATGGAGTAATAGAAGGAACAACATAACCATCCACAATAGATTGTGATACATGAAACCCTAGGGACATAACGTATATCCTCATCTTGAAACTCTAAAAATCATAATTGGATTCATTGAAAATTAGTGCTTTCTTAGTAGAGAAACTACCTTGCACATTCTGAGTAGCCATTGTACCTTGGATCACCTTCAAGCTATCAAGATTTTAGCAAAGGACCTTGCTCTGATACCAATTTTTAGAGGTATAATCCATTGAGAAGGGGGGATGAATTAGCAGTGGAAAACAACCTAATATAATTTAACAACCTTTGAAAATACTTAAGCATTCAATTTAAACATTCATGAAGCATATATATCATTCATAGTAGTGAATAATAAGCATAAAAAATATCACATATACATAAAAATATCTATATGGGAAACCCTCTTGGTGAATAAAAATCATTCCCAAGCTTAAAAACACTTCGAATACTATCCTATAAGATCAAAATAAAAACAAGATACTGATCAAATCCTTCTTATTAGGAACCTTTGGTCAAGTCCTTTAGATCAAAGGTCTTTTAGCGAAACCCTATTTCACAAGGAGCAACTGCACCTAAGTAAGATCAAGTCATTTACACCCTCATTAAAATGAACACTTCCACCTTATAAATAATGTCTGTAACACCTATTGATGGACCTCTTGATTATCTAACCCTTCCACAACCTTTCTCTCTTTCTCAAACAAGCCTCTCACATAGGCAGATCTCTTCGTATAACTTCACTCTATAAGAACACTATAATGTCATTAGAAACATGATCTAAAAATAATGTAAAAATTCATTAATCTTATTTTCTCATCAACCCAATAGCGGGGTAATCTGACTCTCCTCTATTGGAAATATTGTCATTGATGTCAAAGGTTTAGCATTATTGGTGATAAAGGCCCCATTGTATTTAATGTTGTTTATCTTGGCTAATTTGAGTTAATATTTATTTAATATTAACGAATATATTTTTGGTTGCATATGAGACAAAAGAAGGGCCCATGGAGAACTCGAAGAGACATGGGGTAAAGATAAAAGAAGGATGGGATGCATTTTCCCATGAAGAGTCATCTTGGGGAATACCAAGAGTCACCAAGTGAAGACAAAAGAGTAATGGCACAATTTCTCATGAAGGGACACTTTGAGGAATACAAAGGGTCACCAAAGATAAGGACAAAAGTGGGAAGGATGTTTTTGGTCATGAAGGGTCACCACATGACTTTTAAAATGCTTGGATATGAAGGGTCATCCAAGATTGGCACCATTTTCCATGAGGATTGAAAGGTCACAAAGGGCGAAGGCCAAAGGTCATTTGGAAAGCTATAAATAAAGGCTTGAGTAGCCATTTGTAATATAGAGGTGAGAGGTTGATTTGATATTGTAATATCTAGCTTAGAAGAGTAATTGTGAGTGATGAATATGATTTGTATTTGTTATATCTAGCTTAGAAGAGAAAAGGTGAAAGAGAGAGAAAGGAGATGTTGTATTGATCTATCATTTGTTGAGATAGCAACATTGAGAGATAGGTGTGTGGTATACACAAAGGGGTTGGTGCTCCTATGGGTTGGTGCTCATGAAGTGTTGTTGGGTTGGTGCTTGGCAAAAGGGTTGGTGCTCCTGTGGGTTGGTACTCACGAATAGGTGTTGGGTTGGTGCTCGGCAAAGTAGTTTGAAGCCCCTATGGGTTGGTGCTCATGAATTATAGATGAGGTTTGTACTTGGAAAATGGGTATGGTGTTCCTATGGGTTTGTTCTCAGGAATATATTTGATATTGATTCTCTGTGGTTTTTCCCATATTGGGTTTCCACGTTATATCTGGTGTCTCTCTCTATCTTGTGTGATGTTTATTGTTTGAGTTTTATTGCATATCTTGAATGTTTGATTAAGTGGAATTTGATAAAGGGAAAGTTTTATAAGATATATAATATAGTAATTCACCCCCCCTCTTAGTATATCTCATGCTTAACAATTGGTATCAGAGCAGGTTCCTTCAGAAAAGGGTTTAATAGCTTGAAGGTAGATCAAAGAAAAGCATAAGATGGCCAAGCAGCTAAAGAAGGAGAATCAAGAGTTAAAATTTTTGGTTGAGGCTCTTAAGTAAAAGGTGTGTATCTTGGATTCTAAATTGGATATAGAAGTAAAAGAAAATAAGATATTTATTCAGGATCTTAAGAATCAATTAGAGGTTGCAAATTCAATTTTAACATCAAAAGAAGAAGAGTGTAATCATTTGAAGGATGAGTTAGATTCTTTAAAGGATAATCATGAGAAGCTTATAATCAAGGTTGAGAAAGATCATGAAATATCAATCCAAGGAAATAAGGATGCAAGTTTTTAAGGCAAATCAAAGAAGCCGATTAGGCAGCCCAATGCTTTCAAGTTTTCAAATTCTTTTCATGGCCGTTGTTTTGTTTGTCATCATGTTGGTCATAGGGCAAGAGATTGTATGAGAAGAAGCAATGAGTCAAAGGGAGATCTCAGTCACATTCAAGAAAATGATATGAGAAAAGGCAAATTCAGGTTTGGAGACCTAAAATAGTAAAGGTTGATCAAGTTGAGGTTAAGAGTGAAAATGAATTACTTGCTATAGTAGATAAAGAATCAGATAAGAAGGATTGTAAAGAAAATCTTGTTACATTTGAGCATGAGCTTTGTCAAGATAAGATATTTTCAAAAGTTGAGAAAAAAAAGAACATCATAAATGATAAGGTTAGTAATTAAAAAAGGTTAGACATGCTTAAACGTATTCTAAAAGAAAAACACAAAGAGAGGAGATGTGGGAATCTCCTGAGATTTATTTCTAGAACCCTTTTGTGTGGGGGTGTCTCTTCTAGGCTTCAAGGAGACACTTTTTAAGAAAATTGAAGCATGGTGGATGTTATTGGGTCTTGGATATTTTGCATGACAAGAAGGTGAGTTGACAGATTAATTTGTATATCTTTTGAGGGAATATACTTTTGAAGAAAATTTTGCATCAATATTATGGTTTGAGGCTATTAGAATGATTCTTGTATATGCAATGTTTCAAATGATTATGGTCATAAGAAATTATAATTTTGAAAAAGAGATAATAGTTTTAGAGAGAAAGAAAAGGATACTCATGCAGATTCAATCAACAAGGATCAATGTTTCAAAGCTCCATTCATCAGGAAGAAGGTTCAGTCATGTTCATGGCAGAAGAAACAACCTGAAGATTCTATGTTGGTGCAAATAGCTTTGCATGTAAGAGATAAATATCAGCCATGTTTCATTGATAGCGGATGTTCGAGGCATATGACAGGAGATAATAGTAAAGAAGATCAATGGTGGTACAGTGAGATTCGAAGATAAAACCACTACCAGGATAGCCAAAAAAGGTACTTTATTTTTGGATAATGGTAGAACCAAGACTAAGAATGTTTTATAAGAATAATATATTGAGTGTAAGGCAAATATGTGATCAAGGATACACCTTAAAGTTTCATATGGAAGGAAATATTCAAATGAGTTGATTGCAGATTCTCAAAGGACAGGTAAAATCAGATATCTTCTCAAAGATCAGTGAGAGGAGTTGGGAGTAATTTCTATCACTTCCTACCATTGATGTTTAGCATCAAGTGAGGGGGAGCTAAGTGTTAGCTTCAGGTAGTCCCTTTGCCATTGATGTCAAAGGGGGAGAATAACAGGTACAAGTATAGGTAAAGAAAATAGGTATAGGGAATAGGTACAGGTTGCTACAGTAAGGGGGAGTTACTGTATGTTTTCAGATGATGGTATGTGCAGGTGACAAGATGTGGTAGTTTCAAGATTGAGGTTTCCATCAATGACAAAGGGGGAGATTGTTGGAAATATTGTCATTGATGTCAAAGGTTTAGCATTATTGGTGATAAAGGCCCCATTGTATTTAATGTTGTTTATCTTGGCTAATGTGAGTTAATATTTATTTAATATTAACAAATATATTTTTGGTTGCATATGAGACAAAATAAGGGCCCATGAAGAAGTCGAAGAGCCATGGGGTAAAGATAAAAGAAGGATGGGACACATTATCCCATGAAGAGTCATCTTGGGGAATACCAAGAGTCACCAAGTGAAGACAAAAGAGTAAAGGCACAATTTCTCATGAAGGGACACTTTGAGCAATATGAAGAGTCACCAAAGATAAGGACAAAAGTGGGAAGGACATTTTTGGTCATAAAGGGTCACCACATGACTTTTCAAATGCTTGGATATGAAGGGTCATCCAAGATTGGCATCATTTTCCATGAGGATTGAAAGGTCACAAAGGGGGAAGGCCAAAGGTCATTTGGAAAGCTATAAATAAAGGCTTGAGTAGCCATTTTTAATATGGAGGTGAGAGGTTGATTTGATATTGTAATATCTATCTTAGAAGAGCAATTGTGAGAGATGAATATGATTTGTATTTGTTATATCTAGCTTAGAAGAGCAAAGGTGAAAGAGAGAGAAAGGAGATTTTGTATTGATCTATCATTTGTTGAGATAACAACATTGAGATATAGGTGTGTGGTATACACAAATGGGTTGGTGATCCTATGGGTTGGTGCTCGGCAAAGGGGTTGGTGCTCCTATGGGTTGGTGCTCACGAATAGGTGCTGGGTTGGTTCTCAACAAAGGGGTTTGAAGCTCCTGTGGGTTGGTGCTCACGAATTGTAGCTGAGGTTTGTACTTGGTAAAGGGGTATGATGCTTCTGTGGGTTTGTTTTAACAAATATATTTGAGACTGATTCTCTGTGGTTTTTCCAACATTGGGTTTCCACGTTATATCTGGTGTCTCTCTCTATCTTGTGTGATGTTTATTGTTTGATGTTTATTGCATATCTTGAATGTTTGATTAAGTGGAATTTGATAAAGGGAAATTTTTATAAGATATATAATATACTGATTCACCCCCCTTTTGGTATATTCCGTGCTTAACATCCTCTGCTTTCCTTCACTCTTCAATTCTCTTTAATATAAGACTCTCATTTTTTAAGTCTAGAACCCAACACTTTTTTTTTCACTATATATAGATAAATCATGAAATAACATGATCATAATATTTCACATCACAAAACATGCCTTCACCCTTAATCCATCTCATATGGGTCACGCTTAAGCACAATCCCCTTATAAAATAGGCCTAAGTCACTTTTATGTCATATGGAGACCCATTCATCTCTTTGACACTTCTTTGAGAATAATAAGAAAATAAAACCACTTATAAACATATACGTCCAATCCTAATTTCCCTTAGGACATCCTTAAAATATCAAAATCACTTTAGTTAACCTCTACATATATTCAAACAATTTAAACAGAGACATTATACATAGGAATACCATTTAACAAAAAATAGTCAACTTCTGAAGTAATGTTCATACTCAATATATATTTATAACACCTCAAAAATAATCATAGACCATCCCCATGAGTCTAAAATACTCCCCACTAGCCAATTCACTATGAAACATCGAATCAATAACTATATGAGCTCAAATATCCTTCTCAGGTCACTTGTAGAACATATAACAGAAACATAGTCAACTTTGGATTTTAATAACTCTATCTACACACACTTCAAAATATTTAATTTCATATTTATAGATGTGCCTTAGAGTCCTCTACCACTTTGTTTTCACTAAAATATAAAATTTAACTTTTATCAAAAGCTATTATCCAAAAACTAGACACTGGTCTTTCCTTCACATTTTCAAATATTCAAATATAAATGGTCACAATTAACCTTCAAATACTAAGCTCGAATCTCATGAAATCTCAACTTCATATCAAATATGCTCCATTGATCTTGATTGATGTTTAACACATAGGCATCAATGCTTGAATGTTAAACATTTATCACTTTGAACTCATCTCGTGCAATCTGAGAACTTTGACTCAATGTGCTTCATCAATCTCTATGGATCAACCTATTTTTTAATGATCAATGATCGCCATTCAATCAAAAATAAAAATTCACACTCACCATTGGATCCTTATCCTATACCCTTAATCATATGTTAAATTTCGTGTACCTATCCTCATCTCACTTCTTCCTAACTTTTTGGATCTACATGTATTGTTGATCTTTCTCTAGATTTAACACTTACAAAAATGACTATGTGGACCATGTCAATATGCATGAGTAGCCATTTTTTCACCTCAATAAATTATTTTTTTCTTAACTATAGGATCTTAGATTTAGATCATATGATCTCCTCTCATAGTAAAATCTAACCATGTGACACACTTCCCTTGGAAATATTGCACGTGTGAGATATAATACCTTTAAAATTCCTTCTCATAAACTTTGTCATAAAGCCAACCATGTCCAAATCTTTCTAGAAGACTAACTTTGAGCATCTATAACTTTTATTATGCTTGTGCATGCTATCAAATTTATCACAAATGATTTATGTTCAAAACTTAACAAACCTATATGATCAAATTATCTTAAAACCTTCATACGTGTACAATATAAAACCATCAAAATGTTCACTCAGCTCTTTCTATCACATGACAAAATTGGCTAGGGAAACATAGTCAAAATGCTTGGGAACCTAAGTTTACACATCCATAAATTTTGACACGCTATATCACATGATCTAAAAATTAACACAAATAAATTAGGTCCAAAACTAAATAAACCCATATGATCAATCTTCTTCTCTTGAATCATCCACATGTGTTAATGCTGACCTCATGAACATGCTTACTTGGATATTTCTAGTCAACTACAAATTTGGCTAAGTATAGAAAAACAATGAAATCTATCTTGGAAGATAAATCTACACCCTGATATCTTTGACCACGCTTTGATGCATGACTTGAGATATAATGCATAAAAACTAGGGACTACTATGATCACAGCCATATGACTAGCTCCCCTTGACTCATTCACATGTGGCAATGGTGATGTCATCAAACTACCAACTTAGAATTTGTACCACTAGATGTAAAGTGTTTAGATGAAAACTATGGACAACCAGATGAAAACCAATTATTCATAAAATCTCTCAAACCATATATAACATCTTAGGGACCTTTTGCACATGCTATAACCACCATACTCATCCTTGAACATCTCTATGTATACCAAAACTGAATATCAACCAAGCTAACATAAAGCACACTAGAACAATCACATTACACACTTTGTCATTCTCACATAGACTATCAAGGCTATTCATCCACTCAATAGGACACCTCCACAACATCATCATGACAACTCTAAAAAACCACATGTAGTTGATATTCATAGATCTTAACATTCCTCTTCTTCTTAATCCAATAAGAATGATAGCTCATATCCATTCATGGAAAGTTTATCTAAGATCTTGAGTGTGGAATGCTTTAGAATTTGTTGTAAGGTTGTGGCTATTCATAGTTTGATTCTAGAATATAAATTTGTATATTTTCTTAGTCGAGTTTCAATGGATAAATAATTCTTTGGGAATATGGTATCTCATTATGCACAGGTATACATTTTTGATTTGAAGCATCAAACAATAGAGAGCTTTGTTTTTGGAAAAAATATTCTACAGTGTATTTTGATAAACCAGGATGGAATGGAGTTAGCAAAAAATCAAGAAATTTCAAATTTTTAAAAATAGTAGATGAGGCTCCCAAAGTTCCTAGGAGATTTGTGTGGGAGAAGAAATTTTCAAAATATAATTTTAAAATTTTGGTCAACTCTCTGAAATACATCGATAAAAGTAAATGGGAAAAATTCAAATCAAGAGGAGATTCAAGAAGAATTTAGGGAGAAATGTAATTTTATAATTTTTCAAATGTATAAATGAGAAATTACACTTGGATTCTCCCAAATTCACAAGTCCATGTTGTTCAACATAAGTTCATAATGTAAATGGTAACTTTCAAGACCAATTGTAATTTTGCAATTTTGCAAAATTGGAAATTATGGTTGGACTTCACATTTCCTAGAGGGTCCTGGTGAAAATGGGCTTAAGCTTTCAAGCCATATTTAAAATTTTGAAATTTTTCAAAATTGCAAATTACAATTGAAGTTCCCATTTCCCTGACGAAACTTTTTGGGGGAATTACAACTAAAAATTATATATTTCATTTAGAGTTACCATTTCCATAAAGAAACTTTTCAGATAAATTAGAACTCCAACTGTAATTTTCAATTTTGTAGTTTTGCAAATTGTAAATTGTAACAAGAGTTCCCATTTCCCTAATGGAACTTTTTAGGGTAACTACAATTATCAACTAAAATTATATAATTTACAAATTACACAATTTTTACTAATTTCTAGATTTCCTTAATACAAAGAAATTGAAAAATTGTAAATGGGACTTAGATTTTCTCAAAACAAGGAAAATTGCAAATTTTCAAAAGAGACCAAAACTTCCCCAAAGGGCTAAAAAGTGAAAAGTAATGCATTTATGCATAAAAATGTGGAGGTAGCCCTAAAAATAAAATTTGAAAAAATAAAATGTGAAAAATGTGAAGTGTGAAAAGACAAGTTCGAGCTAAAAAGGAAAAAGCTAAAAGTAACCTAAGTTTTTGTATTTTCAATTGGTTTGCTTGTTCAAACACTCCATGGGAGAAATATTTAAATTTTGCAAGTTCAAGGTGGGCCATTCCAAAGAAGATTTTTCAAATGGCCATGAATTTGGGGTATTCAAAAGCCATCATTACACGGTAGGGTTATTCCTTGGTCTGTATAAGAGGAATGGTAGCTATTAAGAAGGTCCCAACTATGTAGCAAGTGGTCAAAGGCATCTTTAGGTAGTTGCACAAGAGGACAAAGGATTTGTTTGGCCTCCAAAATGAATATTATCCTTCCAAATCATGTGAAATTTATTTCCATCTAAAAAATCAAAAGAGTTGCTCCAAATATTTATCATTTCATGTAGAAGTAGTTAAAAAAATGATTTTCCATGCAAATGGATCAAGATTGTAGGTGTGGCAAGGAGTATTTTCTAGTTGGAAACATCTTGGTGAGACTTGGAAGGTTGATTTACAATTTTACAATATTTTAAATTAAAACCCACATTTTTGGAATTGAAAAGTGGTAAAAATATGTATAAATAGAGGGACTATTCTCTATTCTAAGTTGGTTCTTGTTGGTCTTTGTTTTTCCTAAGTATAGGCTCTTCCAAATTTTGGGATCGTTATTGTGTGTGAAATTTGTCTCTCTTGGTAAGGTGATTATAGTTTTACAACCATTATCAAGCTCTGAGAACATGTTCATATGTCTCCCATGTCTAACATAGATTAAGCTCACCATACTTGTCCCCATGGAAGCATTTTGAAAAAATGATGTATATAATATATTATTTTAAGATAATTGAAAATACTTGTGGTTTCTTACTCTCTCATGTTGATTAAATACAATATTATATTTTGAAAGTTAATCTGAATGCATATATTATTTTATGCTTATTACTGGTTATCATTTTAGGCTTAGATCTAGGTTATAAATCCCTTTTTGAAAAGTGATTTGAAAATATGTTGTTGAATACCTCTTAATGGAACCCTGAGTTTATGGAATTGATGAGTAAAAATATTTCAAATTTTATGTGTAGTTTATGCTCTAAAGTTTCAAGAATCATTTGGGTATTTGTATTATATTGACACCAATCTATGCAAATTACTCCTAGTAATTCCCATAACTTGAATTTCAATTTTTATACATCTTTGCAGTAAGTGATGTCATGAATGTTGAAATAATCTATGCTATTTGAAAACCACTAACACACCACCCCTTTTTTTACAAACTAACTTGTCCTACCCTAATAATAATACAACTATTGTATATTATGAGTGTTATTTGACTACATATACATAAATATTGCATATTTAGAATATGTTTGAATTTTATGCTTTAAATATTAACATTAAAGTCTTCCATTCATCCCTTTTTTGTTAAAAAATTATTTATAATGAAGGTTTCAATCATATACCTATCTGTCTTTAGTAACTTGTATGTGACCTAGTGCCTTTTTCCATTCTATGTGTAACACTTCCTAGGTGGAGTCAACAAGTTTGGTTTTTCCCTAGTCATATTTGCATTTACTTATGCCTAAAATCCCCATGGATATTAAATTGAAAAATCATTCCATGTGAGCAAGCTACCCCTTAAGTCCTCTCACCTTGGTTTAGGTATAGCCAAAAGTATCAGGGAGCTAACCATACCCTTTGTCGATACCTCCTATCATTTTCTACATTTGGTCTATCTATGTGTTAAATCCTTCCCCAACCATAATGACATATCAGTGGGTTTAACATCCATGTTTACATTTTTTTTCTCAAGTGTGTAAGGCCAAACAAAAGAGGTGTATAACTAGGAACCAAAAAAATGTACAATGTTCATTCTACACAACAATGTGTCCCATTATTAATAAATATTCATGGCATGAGATGCATAATTTATAAAAATAAACTCACATTAATAAATAATGTAAATATAAATGTATAAGTGGTTACACAGTTACTAGGCAACCATGATGATCCCACTTTCTATATTCAACCTATTGGCTCTCAAATAAACCTAAAAAAATATAAGCAAACATAACATATCCCATGGTCCCATGGTAATAAATGAACATTTGACTAAAATGAGTTAGGTTACAATAATCAATCACTCCAATGATTCATCCTAACTCACAACATAGTTCAAAGAGGACCTCGATTGATTATGATCAATCACAAGACTTGGTTCGCACCGAAGTCATAATTAGAATCTATTTTTAAGTGGACTTACCTTTTAAGAAAATTTATTTAGAATGAGGACTCATACTCCTCATATGACATAAAAAGGGGACTAAAGTGTCCTTGATTAGATCCTTGAGGATGGATCAATCCATATCAGTCATTATATCCTTTCTATATTGACCATCTAATTTGGTCAAGGTGAAGAAATATTTATGGAAATAATAAATGATTCAAATCATTCTTTATGTTTCTATTTCATATTTATAAAAAGAGGAAGGATATTTTGGAGGATTACTTGTCCATATTCATCCCTCTTTTCCTTCTACATCCTTGGATGACTACCATTAAGGAAGTCTCTATGATTTTAACCTCTTTCTATTTTAATTCATTTTGAAAATATTTCTTGATACAAACATATTTATGTTTTTTATAAGTAACCATATGCTTGAAAAGTTTCCAAGTGGTTCCAAGATCCTACATTTTTTTAAATGGCATTTAGAAGCTTCAATCTAAACCATAGTGAGTAATGGATGCCAAGCAATGTTTTAAAAAGAAACTAATTTTTATTTTAAGTTTAAGTATTTTATTTCTAGTTCACGAAGCAGTGGACAAAAAATAAAGGGTACTTCCCTTTTGGGTCAACCAATTTGGGGGCTTAAAAGAGTTTATAAGCATAAAAAATGTAAAAGGGACCTCCATATCTTAAAATTTTCAAAATGTTAGACCCTAAAGCTTATTCATTTCATAAGAGAGATTAAAATTGATGGGGATTACCTTTCAATTAACCTTACCTCTAGGCCTTCCATTAGCCTCTACTAGTTGTGCAAAATAATATAGAATTTTAGAGAATATGTATTGTTTAACAAAAGAAAAACCAATGTGTACATAATAGTAAATAATAAGTAATATTTAAAATATTTAAAATAACAAATATAAGAATAAAGACAAGATAGTGAAAAAAATGTCATGGAGAATAACCTTTCATCACCACCATATAATGTGAGGTGGAAAAAAGAAACCCACATTGACAATGAAACTACCCAACTTAAAAAGTGAAATACCCCATAAGTTACCACACAAACACTACAATCATACTGTTCATACTAGACCCTTATGGTCATATCCTTTAATATTTAAGTCTCATGGGAGACCATCATTTTAGGTTTGGGCCCTACCCTACAATAAAATGTAATACCTTATAATTTATGGTCCTGTCAATTTTAAATTGTATCAATTTAGAGAAAAATTAGAGACCAAATTGCAAGCCCAAAGTTCTTGAAACAAATTCCAAGAGGCCATACAAAATAAAATTATTGACATAAAATTGATTTGGGAAATTTTTATCCTTGTTTATGTGTATATATATTTCATGAGTTTTAATCAAAATACAAATGGAAATAGAGCAATTATAACAATTTAAAATCAAAATATCATAACAATTAAATTGGAAAAGGTAAAAAACCCATGCTTGAACTTTAATTTGAATTTGAGTAAATTTTAGAATTTAATAGAAATTATTTATGTGGCTCTACGCCTTCTTAGTTTAAATAAGCACATGAAAATAAAACAAATGGAACATAATCTATATTTTATTATTTTGACCACTCTATAAAACATTAAAAAAAAGACCCTATGCATTTTTCAAACAAATTTGAAAATGTTATTTTTCATTACATTTATTTGTCTTTCATCATTTCATCTAATACTACACATAGAAATAATAATGTGTCAAATCTCATAGTATTTACATGAAATCTATCCTCTTATCTTTCGCATTAGTTATATATTGAGTCTTACATACAAATGGATTCAAATCAGTTAATGTTTTGCATTATATACATATACATATACATACATACATACATACATACATACATACATATATATATATATATATATATATATATATATATATATATATATATATATATATATATATATATCACAAAAGAAAGATTAATCTCGAAACAAGATACCAAGTGTACCCACATGGCCTAGACATGGAAGGGATCACTTCCCATCATTTGGAAATCACTATGAATATTCTATAGGCACACTCGAGTGTATGACTCCCATTTATGAGAAACGATGACATAAATGGTCCATTATAATATATTATAGGTAAGGAAAGAGGTAGATAATTATAATGTAACAAGCTCAAATAGAATGTACAACTAGGAGTATTCACTAACAATTTCATCAAAACAATAGGCTTCCATATAACATAACTCCAAAGAACTCGTAAATTTAAAATACACACATGTTAGCCACAAATATTCCAAAATTTATCAAAACTTCAAACACACCCATTGTGGATGAGAATTTTCACACTCCACACTATTGGGTGGCATAATGAGGAAATTTTAGTATCTTCCTTATATAAATCCTTCTCCATTTTCATGTAAGGACCTTTAAAACATGAGGGTTTTCCTTTCCCTTAAAACCATGAATTGGAGCATCATAATATGATTTTTAGCTTAGTTCCCTTACCCAAACCCTACTTATGAAGGAACATACTATGTATTCAATCTAATCCCATTTGGGTAGCATAATGCTATAATTTTAAATTTAAAAAATGGGCTATATGGATAGAAAAAAAACATGAAGGGATTCTTCATCTCTAATCCAAAAGACACAAGAAAAAAAACTCATGGTGGCCATAGGGTCAACCATGGAAAACAAAAAGAAGAGAGGGTGAACCAAAATGCTATACATCATCTTGAAAGAACAAGGCAAGAAGGGAAGATAGGTTTCTATTTAAGACAATGAAATGAAAAAAACATGGGTGACATAAAATTCATACCTTATCTCCATCACTTATCTTTACATAAATTGGTATACTTTACTAGTGTTTGTATCAATCTAATGCATTCCAAAACTAAGTCCTCCTACTTATCTAATCTCTTTTCCTTTGTCAAGTTATCTTAAACTATCTCATTTGAAAATAAACAAAAAATTCCTTCTATGGAAGGTTTTCTTATTCTTATAGAGATAAAATTAAAACCCAATGTTCAATGGGAAGGTGAAACTTATCCTTTCCCTTTCCCTAGTTTCTTAAAAAAAAGTTCTTCTCCATGTATTAACTCACCTTACACACCCATGTGGGAAAGCATGGGTTACCCATAAATAGTAATTTTCTAACTTCCCCATGCCATAAAAGGCCACACTGGTTGTCCTATAAATATTTAAATCTTATAAAAATGTTTCAGTCTATCCCTTGGTCAAATGGGGTATTAAAGACACAACCACCTATTTTTAAATTTTTATCAACATTAGTTAAATGATAAACTAACACTACCCTAGGTAGTTAAATATTTTGAATGTTAACTTCTCTAGTAATATCTATTAATAAAAATTACATACATACAAAATTCCAATGCACAACATATCCATAATCATCATGGGGTAATATACATGTGTCAATCACCCAAGTATCCATATAATCAATCACATGCTAAATAAGTACTATTTTTAATATTATCAAAACATAATGTGAATCTTAATGAACAAATAAAATGATCTATCACTATAATTTGAAACATATGCATCTAAAAAAAAAATGTCAAGTACATAAACCACTATATCAATATTAATGTAAAAATCATATATCAATATAACCTTAGGTATATCATGTCTCAAATAATATAAGAAGCACATCATGATAAAATATGTGTATAATAATAAACCATCTCTCAAAACTATCACTATGACACTTGAGGCCTCATAATGATTATAGATAACTAACCTATCTTCTGGCACATGTCAATACCAACCACCATAGTTAAATATCGATAGTCGGTACTGACCCAAATCTAATGTAATAGACCATGCACAAAAAAAAAACAAAATTCCTTAACCAAGTGAACCATAGAACTAAATCAATCTAATTTACACTTTTTAATACAACCATAGTGATTTATTCAGTTAAAAAATCTATGTACTTATCCCTTTGTTTTACATACTATATTTAGCATATGCCACTTATCAAATAATTTTAATTAGTTTCATTATTTTACAATAAAATGTGTGCTTAAATTACATATTTATAGATCTAAATTAGATTTCAAGTTTATATGCTATTATAATTTATAAAACCAAAATAGGGTTAAGAAATCCTTATGTACATTATATTTTTCAAATTGGCTATTTGGAGCTTGATTTGAAGGTTTATTTTGAATTTATATGTTATCCTTACAATGCAATTAGGTGATGATTCAGTTTTATTTTTATGTACTTTTAAAAATCTCTCCAGACCTTCATGGATTATATGGACTAAATATTCTTGGCCCTTTGACTTTTAGATACATTGGATCTTTAATATCATTTTATCAAAGACATTAATTCTAGGATGGTTTGCATTGAGATGGTTTCTTCATTTATTTACATTGTTTCTAATTTAATATTGAGTAGTGTTTTGATTTGTTTTTAATAAGACACAAAGTGTATCAAGAAGTGGTATATGATTATATAGGTGTAAAACTAGAAATATCAAAATGTTAAAGATATGCAATATTCAACTATTCTAAATTTGTCAAATTTTTAAATGTGTAAATTTAATATTTTTTAAATACAAAAAATAAGAGATATAATTATCTTGAAAAATAATATTTAATTACTTCTTCGAATTTTTGACCATGAAAATTATAAGAAGAGGTGACTATGTAGGATTAGTATAAAGCACATCATAAGACACATAATCTATCAAGGTTTGTTATAGGTGGAAGATGATGTGGTACAATCAATTTTATTAACTGAACTAATCTATGGTGACTGTGATAGGTTGGAAACATAAAAATATATATAAATTATAATAATGAAAGTGATTGATCAAAAGTAGAAGAAGATGTTTCTAGCCCTGATCATAATAGCTAGATAACAATGTAGTGCGCCCAAGTCCATTGACTATAGACTTGTTTGGGTCGATTGTGTGTCTTAACTAATCACTAAACCTATTATGCCTATAGATGATGATAAATATATGGTATCACACTTTATGTTTTAAAGAACATAAATCATTGTTCATATTGCATTTCCTTAAAAACCTTAGGTAAATTTGGTAGCTTGATAACCTATTATTAAAGAAGAGGATTCTAATGGGATGACTTGACCTCATCCACCCTCTTGATGATTCATTGTTTCTTATTTATCTAATAACCAAAGGAGATAAATCAAGTCCTCACAGTTATCTCACCTAAAGTGAATTTTCAATTGTGCTCCTTTGACTATGTTTATATTACTAGAAGATGGCTTATATACTTTAAAATGATGGATCTCGAATTTCTTTAGAGGGATATTGATTTGGATCATGGCTAATCCTTATGAATAATATAGAATTTTATAAGAATAACATAGATTTACTTAATGTACAAAAGTGTATATGATTAGAATAAGTGAATATAAAGTTGTCCTAATGAAGGAATCTTGACATGTTATTGAAGGTTAATCTTTTCAAAATTTACTTTCACTGACTTTATAAAACATTAGAGAACCAAATTATTATCTTCAAAATTTTAAACTATTTATTATTTGGCATGGGATGTAGTTGGTTGAAGTGAAAAGTTGTATAGTGTGTCACTATCTACTTAGAACGGACTTGTCCATGAAAATCATAAATAAATGTCCTTTAAAAGGAATATTCAAAAGGTGATTTTATACATCTTGAGTATTTGACATTGATATTTTTATGTGATAGTGATGAAACAAAAGGGTTAATACCATATATAGATAAATGGCTTGGAGTAAAGGAGAACAAGAGTCAATTAATTAGGTGTAAGTAATATGGTAATAAAATATGTTATGAATTAACATTGGCAAGTATATGTGACCAAATTTACGTTTCTACATTTCACTTTTCCATCCCCTAACCCACTCACCCCCCTCCCATTATACAAATGAAATTTATAGAGTAAATGAGAAAGATTTAGACTTGAGTGTTTAAAACACACTTGTCTTTGGGCATATACTTCAATTTTTCAAGGAATTAAAATTTGAAAAACCCTAAAATAACTCATGAAGTAATCATTTTTTTCATTAATAATATAAAATGCTTAACTTATAAATTTACAAAATTGAAAACAAGAGAAAGGGTCAAGTAAACATGTACACAGGTGAAACCAAATTTCCCTATATCTTATAATTGATAATGGAGAACCATGCCCCATTACTTAAAAATTTAAATATTTTAAACCATTAGTGCTTTGAGAGTGATCAAGTCCTAATTTTTAATAACTAATCAAAATCTTGAGTTGGAAAGATACGATATCTAAAATCTCATGAAAATGTCATAATACACCATGTAATATAATAAAAAGGTTGAACCATGATAGATTTGATAGAAGTGATGTCAAGGTTATTGAGTTTTAATAAAATCAAACGGACATAACTTTCATAGATTCAAATAATACCACTATAAAATTATCTATATTATATAACCTCATGGTTGAGAGAGAGTGAAATTTATTCATGCCCCCATCATGACCACATTTCTCATAGAATTTGCTTTTGAATTTTAACTTTGGAATATTTAAACTTTGAAACTTTTAATTTAGAATAGATTGAAAATTAATTAGTATCATTCCCTCTCTGAATATATGCTAATAACATAGAATGTTTCACGTCAATCTGCTTAATTATAAATGTATTCATGGATTATAAATTTACTCTTGTAACTATTTTACGCATGCTCATGTATATACATTTGTGTGTATGATTTTTTTAATTCAGTAATTGAAAATTGAGTGCATATGCATCTAATATTCCCTATAAGTATATATGAATGTGGTAATATATGTCATGATTTTTTCATGAATTATTTTAAATATTTATAAACTTGCATTCTTTTTATAAAATCTGATTTTACATTAGTTTGAATATTTGAAAACCTATACTACATATTTTTTAAACCTATGATTTGTATATTTTAACATGTATACTATACTAAATATTGTCATGGAGGTTTATATCTCTAATACAAACCCAATGTGATTCCCTTATTTTTAAATAATGGATGTAGCCTACAAGTCACTCATCTCAAAATAAGATTTAACTAAATCATGATAAAGATATGCTCACATAGTATATTTCATCATGTTGGAGATTATTATATCATACAAAATGTAATTTCTAATTTCAACCATGTATGTAACATATTTATTTTGAGGCACACATGTCATGTGCATATATCATTGACCTATGAAATAAATTAAACATATCTAGAGTATACTATGCCCTAGAAGCGAATGATGAATATCATGACAACACTAATCAAGTTTATCAAACACACATTCACACCATAAATTAGTTCCCACAATGTCATATAATAATTCCATTGGCTAAATATAAGGGATATGTTCAAATGACGCTTAGGAAAATATTGTACATAAATATGGCCATTGGCCACAAATTATGGACATGTTAAAATGTCTCACATACCAAACATCGATATCATATATATAATTAATAAATTACCACACAAGGGCCAATGACCAAAAAGAAAATAATCAATAAATAAATTTCCTATCACTCAAGAAAGAAAAAAAATTCAAAGGAGCATAAAACAAGTGAAAAATAGTCTATTTTATGCATGTGTATCAATGTCATATTTTTTTAGAAAAGTAGCATATTTATATAACATCATGTGAAATATGATTTTTTTTAACAATAATATCATTAGATATGTAACTCAAAATTTGCACTTGAGATAATATATAGATATAACCTATTATAGTGAAACTTGTAAAATAAATATGCCCCTAACATAGGCATAACTGCTAGGTTTAAGGGAAGTCTTGAAACTAATAATTCATGTGTAATGTATGTTTTACATCACACTCATATGCCTCATGAAATGAATGTTTATTTTTAAAATAATATACTATCTAATAAATATAAGATAACATATATGAATAAGTAAACTAGCATCTTTTATCATGCTTAGGCCATGATTTTTTAATTTTTCAAAATATAGTTGTTTACTTGTATTTTAGAAATACTTTGGATGAGAACTTTTCTATGATCCCATTAATAAGAGGATAATAGTGTATTATTGAAATTAAAATTTTAACCTCTATTTTTCATTAATGAATAATTGTACATGTATATGTATTTTAATTTCAAAAGGCATCTAGTGTCATATCATAACTATCATGCTCACTACTTATAGAGTTTGTTGTCAAATGAGTTATTAGAGAAAGTGTAGGAATTGGAGATTTTTATTGTAAAACTACCATTGTTTTCTATAGATCATGTTGAATTATCTTAGAAGTTGCCTCAAGATGCACTAGAGAGGATTTATATTTATTTTAACCTTTATTAACTCTTTGAGATGAATCTTATTTTTTGAGAAGGCATATATTTTCCGCTAGTTATATAGAAAGATTCTAAATAGGTGTCACAATTTATTTTTGCTTTTGCTTTTTAATTGGTATAATGATTATATTTTTAATTACATTTTTATGGTTCTATTTAATAGGTTTAAAAACTAATTATGGTGGGGGGTGGGGATTTACCATTACTTATAGTGGGTACTAATATGGGATGCCTTGAACTTTGACTAGTTGATTATAATATATATACTTGAGGCATCTATGTACTATAGAGGGTATTGCATGAAGGTTATTATATATATATATATATAAGGATATTATATATATATAAGTAAATTATAATAACATGTTTAATACCCCCATTATCAGGAAGACTAGAAATGGAGTTGTCATTGTTGTCAAACACACATGAAGAGGTAATACTATATATCACAAAAATCATGTGTATGCCCATCGAATGCTTTGAATACCTTTGATGAACCTATAAATATATTTTTTGTATCCAAAATTATAAAGGAGTGTCATTTTACATTAATTTTAACGTGATCCATTATCAATCACAACACTATGTATAGGTTGATTATTGATATATGTTATAATAAGGAGAAAATGCAAATCTGAATCATCACCATTGATTTCACTATCATCAAATTTAATAAATGGACATTGTGTTATTTTAAATCTAAATTTGATGATGATTCAATAAATTGAATTCCCATATTACTTAGGAGGATGTGCATTATACACATGATGTATTTCTAAGTAATCTTTTATTTTTGGTGTACCATGATTTAGATACTTCTAAGTTATCTTCTATTTCTAGTGTGCCATGATTTAGAAACTTCTAAGTTATCAATGTGATAATGTATCTTATGCCTTAACATGTAAGTCTTGCTTATAACATGCCCAAATAATCTATGGTAGTCACAATATGCATTACTAGAACATCTTGTAGGTTGAGGCATGACCAAATCCAACTCAATGGGAGGAGGTTTAAATATGAGATTACAATCAATGAGATTTTATAAAAAGATATGAAGTGGTTTTGGTTATATTCGAAATTACCTCTTTCATGGATCTCCCAATTGAATTTTATTTAATGGTTATCATATTACATTAACTATAAATTTTATTCAATTTTTATCTCATTATATTTGAATTTCTTATTTAGTTTACTCTTAAAATTGACATATCATGTAGATGGAGTAATTTATGTATAATTTATCTTGTTTATGTAAATTATTTTTTGTGATTATTTATAATTATATTATTGTATACTTGACAAAATCATGACCCTCACCATTCTTCCTAGTTCTACACATTCCTTGATTCCACAATCCTTGCATCTCCTCTATCTTATGCCCCTTGTCCTATATATTAGTTTGAACAACCTTATATTGTTGACATAAACATACCATATTTTAAATAATGCTTAAAATTTACTTATCTTAAACATATATAGTTTCTAAGTAAGTGCATACTCTCCTCTCTAGATACTAACATTTGGGATAAACAATAGGGTTGACGTTACTATCCTGCCCAAACGTAAGTGTCCAGTCCCCTCGAGTCACCCAATTTTCAAATAAAACATATTAAAATGGTAAAACTAAGTAATTTTATACGATTTATCTACTGATAGGATTGGTAAAAATATGATATCAACCCTCACTAATTTCTCACCTAGAAATCAAACCAAAAGATCACTCAAGAAGCAGTCAAGAAGCACTCAAGTTACAAAAAGTTTTCCTATTATTCCCTATAATGATATCATTTTAAATAAAAACATAGCTATATGTATAAATTACTAAATTAATAGTTATAAGGTCAAATTTTCCAAGTTACAAACTAGGTCACTTTTATACTTTCATTACACATTACATGATTCAGACATAAGCCAACACATAGGGGAAAATTACATGAGTCTGAAGAACTCTTTTGGTGTATTGGATATATAGGTGATGCCATTTGAAAATTGATTCATTATAGATTATCTCAAAATCATGTGCCCACAAACCCATTTTCCCCCAAGGTCACATTGACTATGGAAATCTAGGGTTTTTCCATTTCACCAAGAGTGAATGTCCATGATCCGGATTTGAATACACTAGAGTGAAGGAGAATCCAAACCTAGAAGCATCTAGTTGGTTGCATATTATTTAACTAGATATTACATATAGAATAAAATCATCTAAATTTGGACACTAATATTGATGCAATTATCCTAGGTTGACATAATTTTCTAAAGACCTAGAGGCACTAGATCCAAAATCAAATGATTGATACAGAATTGTTTTCCTATCTGATTTATACATATACTATATCCAAAACTATGTTGGCATAAAAAATATATAAGTAATTTATTTAATGCCATTTATATATCTAACATAGTTTTACATTTCATTAATATCCTACCTCATTTTTACAAATTTAGTATATAGTACATATAATTTTAACACATTAATTAGCCTCTTATAGATATCATATTCACCCTTGTGCCTTATCATTTATATATTCTTAACCCTATCTACCCAAGTAGGATAACCTTTTATCTAAATTATGTTAAAACATTTGGCGAACCCAATTTTTGAATATCGAACCCTAGGCCACTTAGAGTTTTTGATTTTTTTTATTGGTGTACTATATTTTAAATTATAAAACTTTTCATTTGTGAGGAAGTAGAAAATGTTAGTGCAAAAACCCAATTTTAAATTAAGGATGAATAATCATTTATTCCTCATCTCAATGAATAATAAGGGCTTAATAGATGCATTTTATTATGTTACAAAAGATGAAATAACTAAACATGATAAAACTAAGGCTACCTCACCTAGTGATGGTGAATCTATAGAAGGTACTATAACTCAGCACACACTACAACTTAATACATCTAATGGGGGAAAAAATTATATGTTCTATCCTTTACTCCTTGAAATTATTATATTTACATATATTATGAACTTACCTATTATTTCAACATTAATACTAGTTTCAACACATATTACTACTCAAAACATGTTTATATCCCCTAGGACCTATAAGGATGATGATGATGATGATGATGATGATGATGATGGTGATGATGATGATGATGATGATGGTGATGATGATGATGATGATGATGATGATGATGATGATGATGATGATGATGATGATGATGATGATGATGATGAAAATACCTCTTATGGTCCATAAATGTACAATTTATTTTGATGATGATGAAAATAAGGATGATGACTCTAATCTTCATTATCTATTCATTTAATCAAAGATTGATGAACACCTGATCCATAGTGTTATGATTGATAATGGAGAAATAAAAAATATTTACACCATGACATTACTTATGAATCTAGGTTATAATCATCATGATTTATGCTCATCTACTAGATTAGTCAGAGCATTTGATGGGACCTCCGAGAAGGTTCATGGCAAGATTGATCTACCTTTATAGGTTGGTCTTGAACATGTGGTTACTACTTTTTTAGTTATACCTTTTATGAGTGACTTTGACATGGTATTGGGATAACATTGGATACATACTCTTTGAGAAATACCTTATATAATTCTTGTGTGTGTTAAATACATTTATTCTAATTGGGTAATTATAGTTTTTGGTATTCCATTTGAGAATCCTCTAGAATAAGAGAAATTTATACCCAGAAAGTTAATTATCAAGCCTATTAAGGATAATACATTGTAAAAGGTTATGCAACAAATAATACCCTTTATAATTGACTAGTGCTTAAGAGACATTTACATCAGAGATAGATAATGGGTTCCATGGAATCATCATCTTTTATACACCATTTTCAAATATCCAAAGCACCTAAACATGTTCCTACTATTTATATTCTTAATAAACCATATAATACATAGAGATGGTTTTCAATAACTCATATTATTTATATTATTACTTCACGATCCTAGAGTCATATTATACATGCATCAAACATCATAAATATTACAATGATAAATATCACACCTGTACATGTTATTTGGCAATACCACTGGTTTCTTGTACCAAGTTATAAGTGGGGACATACCTATGATCATCCTTTGGATTAGATCATAGGATGATATTTATTAATCATAAAAATACCAAAAACTCAAAAAGTCATTCAAAAAATCCAATTTTTTTTATCACCTACATGCTATATAGGATCCATGACATATATGAGTTAGTTCAGTGTTAAGGACTAACATATCATTTACTCTTACATACACATAAACATGCATACACAGATACATGATACACTTATGGGTGTTGGGACTTCCCTCTGCTCACATCACAAGGATGTTAGGGGTATCCATATTCTATGATATACACATAAGTCATATGATATAATGATCACTCTACACTATCATGCTTAAGAATACATATGTACTTACACATGCCTATTATGCATTATTGTACATTATACGAGATACTTGATATGATATGTACTAGACACTTTCTCTAACACATTTGACCCATGGGCCAATATGAAAATTTTATTTATGGTTGATTTTGATTTTTCTTTACACACTTACTTGAGTGATTTGCCTTGCTATTGTCTTAATTTTTTAGCATTTGCATATGTTCCATTATATGTATTCCATATTCCTATGTTTGCAATCTTAGATATTTGAATATGTCATTTATTGTTATATAGAAATTTGAATATGTCATTACTTGTTTTAGTCTCCTTGAACCATTGCCATTTGACTTAATTTTGAGTGCTCTTGTTTGTGTGATTATTTTCTTATTAAAATTTTACTATTTATATCTAGATGTTTTCACGATATTTATAATAGATATTAGGCCTACATATAATCACAATGGTTATATGTTCTTCAATGATACATTTACCTAGACATGTTTCCTTCTACATGCTACATGATTACATTTGTAGATTTACAGTTGTCTTACCATTTTCAGGTGAGTTAACTACCAAGAACTATTTTTACCTCAACTCAAGGGTGGGGGGATTAGAATATTAGTGGGGCATGCTTTGGAAAAATGTTCTCACACACACAATATTTATGATACTTACACTAGTTTACATATTCATTGGGGGGCATGTCATATGGACATGTTTACACACATTCATAATTTTATACTCTGGTGAGGAATGATTTGGAAGCATGTTATCCAAATTTATTCAAAATTTAGTAAATATAATCCATATATTCATTGGGGAAATGATTTGAAATCATGATTTCCACACATAATCAATTTTTAGCATCTCTAGTTTATAGTGAGGGCATGTTTTGGAAATATGTTATCCATTTTGGTACTTATATAAATTTCAAATTTATCCATATATAGTGAGGGAATGTTTTGGAATAATTTATTCCACACTTGTATAGTTTTTGGAATTGGCCAAAGCATACATTTATGAAATAATTTTATACATGGTGCCATTGTTACACATAATTTTAGCATAAGACAAATATAAGGTGCATTATGCTATGAAAAATGTGCCTACTATTTACAAATCCAAATCAAATTCATATTCTAAAACTATTTCATGTAGTGATACCCCATGAAATTTTATAGAATTTAGATGGCCATTCTATTAGAGTAATTGGTTCACCTTTTGGTATGTTTGAGATTATTAAATAACTCAATAGTTATATATTTTTATATTGGACTTGATCAAGTAAACTCACCAGGTTATATGTATAATTAGGTTGCACAATTGAGCTAATATCAACTCCCAGGTGGAAACTCACTTTTGCTCTGATGTTGGGGTCATCTACCTTTCAACCTCTCTCTCTCTCTCCCTATATATATATCCTTGGATATGTGCACTTTAAATATTTATCTATATTTATCCTTATCTCAATTTTATAGACTTACAATGATGCATCTTTTTTAAAAAAAATCCAATAGGAAATATAGTTACATCGACACATAGGTGTACTCTTAAACCTTTCTCTTTTAGTTTTAATCTATTTCAATAACTTTTGAACAAGATTATGTGCACTAATTATACACTTTAATATGCTCTTTATTGTAGTCAGACACTAGAAAAGCACTCAAAGCCAACTCTAAAAAAGAACTCAAATTCAACCTGAGTAAATACAAGGTGTGTATACATACCTAGGTACTTATTCCTTTCATTTAAAATAGTTATTTCATTACTATATTAATGTTTTCGGGGGCGGGCAGAATTTAGATGATATTTTGTGATTATATAGCATGTCATTATTGTAAAATTAGAAAACACGTTACCTTATGTGTGTCTCTTAGTTATACACATGCATTTATTCTCTAATCCTTACATATTATATATATTGTGGCCCTTGGCCTATCTCTTAGTATGACCAACCTAATATTGATTACAGATGTTCTAATCATATGCCTTTTCTCCTCCTTTAACACTAACATCTAGTATAGATAATAACATTTATTTTATTATCGTACCTCAAATCAAGTCTCTAGGGAACTCAATTGATCTAATTTATAGATTAATTTGTTAAAACTATCATCCCAAGTTATTTAATGTGAGTTATCTCCTGATAAGACTGATATAAATACAATAGCAAGCATCACTCATTACTCACCTATAAATCATATCAAAAGAGCAATAAAAAAGCATTCAAGTTACAATTTTTTTCCTATTATTCCCAACTCTAATATTAATTAAAGGAACAACCTAGCTAAAATTCTAAAGTATAAAATGAATAGTCATAAGGTCACTATTTCACTTACTTTACACATTGCATGATTCATACACAAGTCAACACAAAAGAGAGAACTACATGATTTTAAGGCCCTCTCTTGGAGTATTAGTTATGTAGGTAACATCATTTGATAGTGGGTTCATTATGGTTCATATTGGCACTATGTTTCCAATAACCCATTTTCCCCCAAGGTCACATTAAAGATGGAAAGCTAGATTTTTTTCCATTTTAGTACGACTGATAGTCCATGACCCAGATCTGAATGTACCAGACTGAAGGAAAAACCAAACATAGAAGCATATAGATGGTCAAAATATTATTTGAGTGTATATTATATACAAGGAACTAGAATCTAACTTAGACACTATTATTGATCTAACCATCCCAAGGTGATACAACTATCTAGAGAGCTAGAGGCACCAAATTTAGAATATAATGATTGATCCAGAACTATTTTTCTACCTTCTTTCTATGTGTATCATATCCAACACTATATTAGCATAAAAAATATATAAGTATTTTATTTTATTTCATTTGTATATCTTGCATAGTTTTACTTTCTATTAATATCATATCTTAGTTTTATAAATTCAACATATAACACATCTGAGTTTAGCACATTAATTAGAGTATTGTAGATCTAATATTCACAATTGTTCCCTATTATTTATATAATATTAACCCTATATACACAAGTGGGATATATTTTTATCCAAATAAGGGTTAAATTGTTTAATTCTAAAATCTTAACTTCCCTTTCTTTTATTGTATGGTATAACTCATTGAAAGATTAAATTTGTCAAATAATATTGATTCATGGAGTGGTGATAACAAGATTTGGGTAAATATATATTTTAATTTATTATGATTCATATAGTTTGGCATATTTTCTATCATAATCTTGTATCGAAGAAAACAATGTTAATAGGATCATTTCTCCCTTGATTCAATTTATAAATTTGTGCATAAGATATCATTTCACCAATGTTGACTAAGAAATGTTATAATAATTGTTCTATTAATTGGTTGAATTCTATAACTAATTGAAGTGGGAGATCATTTAATCATCAAAGTTAATAGTCTTTGAGGCTTCTTAGAAAGAGTTTAGTAAGTAATTTGTCATTGTAAGCATAGTCCAAACATGTTGCATGGAAGGAACAAAGATGCTGCTCATGATCTCCTTTACCCTCATAAAGTGTTAGATTAGAAGTACATAAATAATTGGTAGTGTGTAAGAGGTTATTTTTGGTGGAAAAGGATTATGAAGTAGAGTATGATAATCCATTATATATGTATATTTAGAGACACTTTTCTCTAGTTACATAATTTCAGCATACAAGGCTATAACACTTTTCTCAAGAGATGATACATTAGGCTAATTTTAAAATTTATAATTCTTTAGTGATCAAAGGTGGTGTATATGATCCCATTGTATAGATAAAAATGTTAAAATTTAGTAAACTAATGGATGCCTCCATACCCTTTTATGTTAACACATATGCGATTGTGGGTGTTGAGATATGAATGGTAGTAATATTAGTAGTTAGAGTAGTATTGACAAAATTTAAGGGTTCTTATTGAGATAATGCTATCATTTCTTGACGTGTATTTTTATATTCTAATAGCAGTTTTAAAATTTTGGCCACTTGTTGGAGACATTGTCAAATCTCTTAACTTAAATAAGATAATTCTTTGCCTTGTTCAAGATATACTCCATTAGGTTTATTTGGATCAATTTAATAGGATATTTTAGGATTGTCATGCATAGTTTTATTATATTGATTAACAATTTTATCACTAACACCATCTTCAATGACCATATAATTTTGGAGACTTGCATCAATATTTACATCGTTGGTGATTGTTTTAGAAGAGACTAAATTAATTTCAATATATGAAATAGGAGTTCCACTTAATAAATCACTATGTATTTAAGGAAGAGAGGATGAAAATTTATTAAGTCTCAAGCAAAGGTGTGAAAGAGATGAGGAAATAAAATTGTTAAAATTATTCAAGTGTGTGTTGCTTTGTAGCCTAAATATATTGATCCCAGTTGTAAATAGTGAACATGACCATAAATAAACTAACTATAAAGGATTTTAAAATTTCCCATAGCTAAATTATCCTATCTCTAGGGTACATTTTGAGTAACTTTATGATGTTAACCTCTTGCCAATGTATTAAAAAAAAGGTTGAAGGTGTCTTATGGATAGAAATAAAAAACCTAGATGTTTTTAATATATAATCATGTAAGTGGAAACTAAAATCCATATGTAGTGTTATCTAATGGCTTAAGTATTAAGATAATAACTCTTGTTCCATGACACAAGTAAAATTGACAACTTATTTTCCCATAATGATAGCTCATATAAGTTATAATACCATGAGAACATAATATTTACAAGTGAAAAAAATGAAAATAAAAATTAGAGGATTGAAAAAAAACAATCATGTTAACTAATGTGTTTTACATTATTTTTGATAAAAAATTAACTGTTTCAAGAAGTGTTATATGATTATATAGGTGTAAAAAAAGAAATATCATAATGCTAAAGATATACAATACTCAACTATTTTAATTTTAACAAATTTATAAATATGGAAATTTTCTATTTTGGGAAACACAAAGAAGATATATACTTGGCTTGCACAATGACATTTGTTGACTATTATAGCTATTTTACTGTCAAAATCAAAAGAAGAGATGACTATGAAATCTTAGTATAAGGGAAAAAATTAGAAATTAAATATGGATAGTCCATTATATATGGAGAGTGTCATGGTAAACACATATATATTGACTAAAAACTCATCTCATATGAATTTGATAGGTAGAAGATACTAAAATATAGATAAATCATAATTTTAGATGTGACAGATTAGAGGTAAAAGTAAAATATTTTTATATATAGGAGCATAGTATGTAGACATGACAATAATGTGCTCTAACCCATTGGTTGTGTAATTTTCTAGGTTTACACTGCATCTAAACTAATTATTACATATGTTGCATTTGTACATGGTGATATTTTTTGGATATATCCCTTAGGGTTTTATTGCACAAACATTGTTGTTTTCCTTATCTTGACTTAATTACCCTTAATATTTTTGATAGCTTGATAAACTTTAATAAAAATAAGGGACTGTAATGGCATGAGCTAACCTCAATCATTCTATTTACAATTGACCACTACATATGTATCCAATATTTCAAGGAAAGAAATAAAACATGCACATTTCTCCCACCTAGAGTGAATGTGCAGTTATGATCTTTTGACTATATGTATATAGCTATAATATGGATAAGATACTTGAAAATGTTGGCTCTTGTCTTTATTTAGAGTGCTCTTGACTTGTCGTATGGATACTCTTTATGAATAATGTATAATTTGGGTAGAATATCACATATTTTATTAATGTGCTAAAGTGTATATTATTGAACCTAGTGAATACAAATTTATCCTAATGAATGAAATTTTACATGTATTTAAAGTTGAATATTTTGACAATTTACTTTATCTAATCTTATGAAATATGTGGGGAGATGAAAAATATTGATTTTAAATTTGGAAATTAGCCTTTATTTGGCAAGGGACATGTCCAGACCAAGTGTACAGGTGTGTAGTGCATTGTTGCCTTCTTGAAATGGAATTGTATAAGAAAATAAGAGACATATGTCCTTTGTAGGGAACGACCTTAATTTTTTTTATATAGATTTAGAATTTAACATTGAGATTTTTTTTGATAGTAATGGTAAACAAAGTGTTGATCTTTCTATATACAAACTGCTTAAAGGAATATGCAAAGAGTCATTTAGTTGGGTGAAACTCAAGTGGTTAGGGATATCTCAAGAATTAACATTAGCAAATACATGTCACTAAATTTATGTATCTATAATTAGCAAGAGACGTCGTGATATGGGTTTTAGTTTGGTAATATTAGTGAAGCATCAAAGGAGATGATTATTATTAATATATTTTATTGGATAGATATTATATTTTTTTTGGATTTTATCAAATTGATCTTACCCTCTCTATTATTTACATTACATTGTGCCTTTTTCAAACCCATAGATATATTTTAATTAATTTTATATATTAATATATTATTTTATCTTATCTTTTAAAACTATCCAAGTAATTTGAATCCTCTCAGCCACTAAAACATAAGGTGACACATAAGATCTCTTATTACATTTAAAAAACTTGTCTTCTTTTTATACTCATGCATTTTTCATGTTTAAATTCATTTTTTGATTAAATGAAGATGATTCAGTAAAATATGATTGAAATTTACTTCATTGGTTATAATACATAACCAATGCTAATTTTTCACTTTTCCAAAACACTAAAAATGTTAGTAGTAATTTAATTTTTGAAACTCCTTTATTCTTAAAGAGTACATAAAATGTTTTAAGGGTTATATTTTCTAGTAGTGTGAAGGTTAGTTAATGGGTTCACCCCTATCACAAGTGATGGATAACCTCTTCATAGAATAAATAAAATAAAGGCCTTTTTATTCCTTTTATCTCAAGCCTAAATGGTAAAAGAGGTATGTCCATGATACCAATTTATGTTGGCAATATAGGCAAGATAGTATAAGATAACTTTCACTCCATATCAAAAACTTGGTATCATGTATAAAATTTACTAAGGAATTAACGGTTCAAGTTAGCCTACTATTTATAAATTTTCTCCTTCATAAAAAAGAGAGAGGAACATTAGTTTTTAAATGTTTCTATAAAGTCATCCAAATAGAATTTTATCTACATGCTTCATCACACCATCACCTAATGTAAAAATCAAGTGTTTAAAAATAATGGATGCTAGATATTTTAGGATTTATGGTGAGGAAAACATGGAATAGTAAATAGAGCATTTATGTGAGTCTCAGAACACCACCAATGAGATAAGGTTCAATTGGACAAATTAGAGTAATTTTATTTACCATTTATAAATTTTTTATTAAGTACATTTTATTCTAATCTACAATATAATTATATTTTATTTCCTGCCATATTATAAGTGTAATTGTTTAACCTAGATTAATTATTTTCTATAAAGGTTTATTTATTTTATTAAATAATATCTCTATATATAGAATCAAGTTTAATCAATTATGATTCAAAATTTTAGAATTTGCACACATAAGTTATGCACAACTTATAAATGCAACAATGGAACTAAAATTGGGATTCAATCTAAAAAACTCACCTATAAACCCATAAACTCCATTCAATGGAGGTTAACATAAAAATATGCTCTCTTTATAACTCAATATCTTAGTTCTTTACATAATTTATTCTACATTGTGAAAGGTAAGGAATTAAAAACAACAATTAACACTTAATCTTGTAATGCAAAACATTACCTTAAATATTTTAGAAACAAAACGTTTACTTTTTTACTTTTCAATACATCAATACAAAATAAAATATTACTTTCAAAAAAATATGTTTATCATATACAGGCCATTAATAACAACTCAAAGGTTCTATATTATTTATTTTTAAATAAATAAAAATATATGCATAGGATCATTTAAACTAACTTATCCTTAATAATATGATAAACATTTTATGTTACAATCCTTTTAGTATTTGAATTACAATATTAAAATTTTAAACACATAGTTTATTCATTTCCTTCTCTTACAATTCTAAAAATATATAATATTAATAAATATGTATTCAATCTTAAAACCACACCCAAAGTTCCTTTATTAAATATTCTATAATATTTTACATCACCTTTACTTCAAAAGACACAAAACATAGTGCACACCTCCTATCCATGTCGTGTCACAAGGCATCCATATCCATCATCAACCCTAGAGTCTAATGGGGATATTTATGTCCCAAACCAATGAAGTAGAGTTTTATCATGATGCCAAAAATAGGTTATAATATTACTATTTTGATTCAAAATGGCTTAAATATTTGTAAACATATTCTCGTAATAGACAATACAATATGTCCAATAATACATAATTTTTAGGAATTCCCTTTGTATTAAATGATTCATAGTTTATAGGCATATAACATAAAACATACAAAAATATAGGGGAGACAACATAGAACCATACTTAGGCCCCATGATCCACCTAATCCCATTCAATCACTCTTAAATAAAATGTTGAATTGTCTTGTGACCTATGACTTGGACAACATGAAGATAGATGAATGATTCTAGATTGACATGAGACTAATTTATCATGATAAATTTTAAATATTAAATATGACAATGCATAGAGAATGGGATATTTATATATGAGATGATGAGGAATTATAACAAGTTAAAATTACTTATAGGACTCTAGAGAAGAACAATCTAGAAAGTGTGGAAGATGGTAGAAGACTCCATTTAATGTAGAGACTTATAGAATATGTTAAGGCCAAATAACTATGATTAGTTTATTATTAGAATGTGATTAAAAATAGGATTTGTAGGAGGAAGTGAGGTAGGAGAGGATTTGTAGGAGGAAGTGGGGGTAGGATATGAAAGATGAAGGAAGTTAATGATAGATGGCATGTGCTAATAGAAGGATAACTTGATGATTAATTGACATAATAATTGGTAATGTTATTTTATAATATGAAAGATGAAGGGGATTTTGGACAAGTGATTATAACAGGTTAGTTAATAGGACATTAGGATGAATTATGGGTCATTCATGAGTGAAGGTTACCCCCTCTATACCACATTCATAATTCCAAATATTAAAACATTTAACTCACTTTACATAGCTAATTCCTTACATTGATTACCCTTAATAGGAGATGACACATACATGAACCTCTTCTTATATCATCCCTACATTCTATATTGAGATGGTCAGATAGGAAGTCCTCACATGTATCTCATTGAAGATAGATGAGACTAGGATCAAATCCATATTACAATTACAACAAGGCTTATTAGATGTTATTGATTATTTATGCCATGATATTTATTATTATTTGTCAATATAATTCCTCCATAGACAATACAATAAATCCAATAATAATAAATATGTAGCAATACCATTTGTATTTAATGATTCATAGTTTATAGGCATATAACATCAAACATACAAAAACATAGCGGAGACAACATATAACCATATTTAGGCCCCATGATTCACCTAATCCCATTAAATAATTCTTAAATACATGCATACATTTATAATACTTTACACATAGTAACAAAAACATTTCTTCACAAAATTTTAAAATAACATTACCCAAATTATGTACATGTTTTAAGCATAAAAACACCTAAATACTACCTAAGTTTTCAATTTAAAAACATCCAAATAATAAAAAATAAATAAAATAAAAGCACTCAATTAATTCACTTCTTTCATAGGATACAAAATATAAATCCTACCCAGAAGAACTTCATCAAGTTATTTTTCATATTGGTGTTATGATCGTACAATTTTCTATCTTCTTTTTCCCCTTCTATTCTAACCTCAAACATATGAAATGTTAAGGGAGATAATATGAAACCCTATTTATGCCCAAATATTAACCTAAGCCCCTTACATCAATCTTAAATACATGCATACATTTATAATATTTTACACATAATAATAAAAACATTTATTCATAGATTTTTAAAAGAATGTCACCCAAATTAAATATATGTTTTCAGCATAAAAAAACACAAATACTACACAAGCATATAAATATCCAAATAATAAACAAATTTTAAACATAATACACCAAAGTAATACACATTATTTAATAGGATATAAAATAAAAATCCTACCTGGATATACTTCATTGTTATACTAGTCTATGCTACTATAATTATCTATCATGTTCTTCCTTTTATCTTTTTTTGTCCTTACCATAAATGAATAATGAGATTGGACATAGTAAAAAAATATAGATTTTAGGTGAAAGTGGGTTATTGCATCATATATCCATAAGAGGCACATGGGTCCTTTTTAAACCATGCAATATCCACCCCTTTCACAAAAACCTAGAAGGCTCCAATCTTGGGTAAAGTGCCCCCTAGAGAATCCCTATGGCACACAAGTCAAGGTTAGTTACTTGGATTACTATAATTATATTTTTTGATGTTTTAAATATGCTTATAAAATCATATCCAAGGCCATATGGATTATGATATCTTTGGAATGGGACAAAATCACACATGGTCTATGTGAGTGTTAGAAATATTCAATATGGACATTAGGCAGACCACTAGCCTAAAGTTACTAATATAGGGGTCACATTTCTCCAATACTTCATCATATTTTATAGGGAACAAGTAAAAATGGTTTCATATCCATACATGTTTAATAATTCCATGATTTACTCTCACTTCCATATTTTTAAATTTAAAAAATAGACATTGGTTAATTCATTTTTTGTTGGAGGGTTTACTAAAATGAGTGCCCTATACTATTGTATTTTCATATCAAAAGATAAATTGTGTTGTACACACTCAAGTTTATTTATTTATCCTTTAATATATAAATTTATTTATTAAAATAAGGATGGGATTGTAGACACAAAGTTTATGTCACATGTTCTTAAAAATATTAATTATTGGCAAATTTAAACCACTTAACTTACACATAAATACTTGACTCTTAATCACCACCCATCTAATCCATTTATCTATATGCGAGATTAATAATTTGTTTGACATAACTAATACATAATAATTTATATAGTAATACTCAAACCATCTCATATCACTCACACATTTTTTTTAACCTCAAGATAGTTATCCTTGCTTCTCCAGGACTTATCTTCCTTAGGAAGAGAGCTCCACTACTAAAGACCTATCTACCTAGTGTGGCCTTGTCCATATTTCATTTCTAGGTTAATTTATAAATTTTAAATATACATTACTCAAGCTTGGATAAAGTAGATTATCAATAGGTTTTACTATATATGAAAATAAAAACTTCATATAAAAATTATTTTATTCCTAGATGGGCAGTATCTTGTTAGGACTTATACACTTCTACGCATAAAAAATGGTTTCCTATGCTTCTAAAATTCAAAATTATTGACTAAGAGTAGTTAAAAACTAAATATGGATAATTTAAAATAAAATAAAGAACTAATATTTTCTAGTATCAAATCCAAAAATCTACTTACATACATATAGTCAAGGAGCGTACTTTCAAAGTCACCTTAGGTGAGAAAACTATGTTTGGCATGATTCTCTCTTGAGAGTATTTGTATATGTATGATAATTCAATCATAAAGTGGTGTAATTGAGGTTATCTCATCCCATTACACATTCCCTCTCATTTTTTTAGGTTTCTATCTTTAATAATTACACCTAGGAGTAGAAGGTAGATAAGTTATAATTTCCTAACATTCAACATGGATAAGTGCACAATCAATGGCACAAATAGTCTATGTTCCTCTATAGGGAACAAGAATTATCCAAATATAGTAAAAATATTTGTTCCTAATTATGATCTATCAAAATCATATTTCATTTTAATTCTCACTATTAGACCTCAATTATAATCAATCAGATATCATAAAAAGATTAGTATAGCAGATTTAAGCCACTTGTAAATTTCAGTCAATCAATCAATTATGGTTTATATTCAAACTTATGATTAAATTTCATATATTATAATATGAATAGACTCATAAAATATTATTCATATTAATCAATATTATTTTTTTTATAAAAAAAATAGGGTGAAATAATATAATACACAAATTAATTGGGACATTTATCTCTAAATTTTTAAAATGTAATCTAAGTGGCATTGATGAATCTAAAGATGCATGGAATAAATTTAAACATCACCTATAATAAGCATACCATCAATCCTACATACTAACTGACATAATGGAGTTTTATAATTTAGTATTTTTATCCATTATGTCAACCCATGTTTTTGGTAAAACCATAGTTTTAGAAGAAACCAATATCTCAAACTTGTTAAAGAAAGAGCTAAATTTGTGCAACATAAAAATTGTTTGGTATCTTGTAATATTAAATAATGAGTGGATTATAATTGAATTGGATCATATATAATAAAGTATAGCATTGTATATCTTACATAGTGATATCCCATATTTTACATGATTATAGATTTTCCATTCACTCAATAAGGAGGAAATAATATGCCATTTCCCTTGGTTGATATAATAATGGCTCGAATAGTATCTCATTAAACTATTAGTAATTGAATTCAGGGTTGAAAATGTGGGTGTTAATTCCAAATACCACAACATGCCTTGCTTTGTTACTTTCAATGGTTGAATTATTTTTTCACCTTGTCTTGTGTTTTCTCTTATTGAAAACCTCTGTGAAAATACATCTAGAATAAATTTTGGATACAAGATGCATTGGTATATAATAAACCTTTATTTTTAGTTGATTTGTATTCCATATAATACTATTATGGTATCTTATTTTTTATTTATTTCAGGTTGTTTCATCCCCTTGTAGACCCATTTTATCATATTTTAAACCCTACTATGCAAGTTTTGATTATTCTGTAGATCTATACTAGATTTGTCTTGTGAATAGTAAAACACTTTTGAGATTATTATATACATTCTTCAACACTTTATCATGAATAGGGAAATATTGAAATTTTATTTATTGTGAAATTATTGATAACTTAAGAATTAAAATTTTTATTGATGTCTTAATTTCAATGGGGGAGAGCTTGAAATTTTATTTATTGTTAAATTATTGATAACTTAAGAATTATAATTTTTATTGATGTCTTAATTTCATTGGGGGGGAATTCAGACTAGTGGTCACTCACATTGACAAGTAAGCTAAAAAATATCTAACCTCCCTTTATTGATTCTTAAGAATTTTCAATGACAAAGTGTAAACACAAAGTTTATACATAACTAAAATAAACTCTAGTAACTTATTTTAACAAATTATAATGATATGTTATATAATCATCTAGTGATGATTTACATAAAATAACCAATTTAAAATGCTTTACTTTTTAAAAATTAAATTGTGAAATTGTGAAATTTATTTTACATTTTGTGTGGAACATTTCATGCATTCTCTACATATGTCATGTTTTTATGGGTAATCATGAAATATAATGGAGCATGTTACATGAGATCCAATCCATGACTATACATGTCACCATCTGAACATTTTATTATAATTACAAATACAAATAATAAAATGATGATAATTATTTTCCTCTTGGCTCCATAAAATTATTCATTATCTCAAATTTTTACCCATCCCCATTTCCTCACTTTATGCTACCAACCATAATTTTCAGAATTTACTAACCCTCTATTTTTGTATTAAGTCATTAAACTAGTTTATTAGGGGTATGAGAATACATTAACCATTTCTCATAATATTATATAGATATAGTTATTATACACTCTTCCACATAATATATGTGTAAAGGTTTTTTATTTAACTTTATTCATATTTTTTTGTACATTTTACCCCTCATCTTGTTAGATATATATTATTTATATGTGTTAATTTAGGGTATTTCACAATACATGCATCTCCTCATCTGAACATTAAAATATAAGTGTTTGTTCAATAATGGACAAAAATGAATCTAAAAGTAAAGGCACTAATGAACATATGAAAAGGAAATTGATTTTTATTTCTAGTTGAGACTATAATTGCAAAAATTAAATTTATAGCATCATCTCTTCTTAGGACTAGATGTCTATTTCTTTGAATCATAGTTGTTGACTAAATAAACATGGTTCTACTTCTCTATATATTCAAGGATTCCATATCCCATACCCCAAATAAATTTTGTGGAACAATGTGAAAGTATTAGATAAATGAATGCAAAGGTGGATGAGTACACTTGAAAGTTCCAACTAAGACATTTAAAAATTAGGTTGGATGTATGGGTGAAATGTAAAAATGATAGAAAAGATAGGTAGGAAAATCTAAAATACAGCATTGAAGAAATGAATCCAACTATTTCCTAACCAAGAAATTAGAATAAATAACTAATACTTTGTATTGAAAATATAAGGAAAGAAAAGATATAGACTTAGATGTGCCTCAAGGATAAAACTACATAATTGAAAGTATGTGAAGCTCTTATAAGAACTAGACCCATTTATTTGGGATACGATCATTATAGGAATGTAATACATAATAATATATATGTGGAAGAGATCATATTATGGACAAACTTTGTTTCATTACACCACTTTCCTATAAAACAACTATCTATATCAATGTCATAATAATAAACATATTTAGTGATTTAGCGCTCTTCTGTGTGTGTGTGTGTATCTATATGTGTGTGTGTGGGTGTGCATGCACATGCGCGCGTGTGCGCACACGCACGCTCACGTGTGTGTGTGTGTGTTATAATTTGAGTCCATTTTGATATTACATTTATATTTTGATGTGTGTGAACTACATAAATAACACAACACACAATTTATTTCCATTGATTACTATTATGTGAAGAGAATGTTGGTTTTCTACACCCTAAGTTTTGTGATGTCATATAATAGCATGATTTCATAATATGCAAAAAATGATTTTTCTTAAAATTAAATGAAATATGTATTCCAAACATATTAGGCTATTCCATAATATTTTGTGTTTTGATTAATTTTTTTAAACATTCATTATGGAAATGTGATCTCAAGGACTAATATAGTTTTTAAATATGACCAAATATTTTTTAAAAATATTCCTCATGAAAATATGAAATTGTGGACTACTATGATTGTAAAATAGACACAAAATGAATTTTTTCTAAAATTAACTAAATACTTGGTCTAAACATATTAAGTTCTACCATAATATTTTGTGTTTCACTAAATTTTTGACAAAATTCCTCATGTAAATGTGATCTCATGAACTAATATGATTTCACACTATGTGATGCAATATCAACTAAATACTTAGTCTAAACATATTAGTCTACACCATAATATTGTGTGTTTTTATAATTATTTGATAAAATTCATCAAGTAAATGTGATCTTGTGGACCAATATGATTGGACAATATGCACAAATTGAATATTCTTGATTTTTTTGGTAATTTGAAAAAAAAAAACATTTAAGACTTGCAAACCCAATTTAGACAACATTTCAAATTATCTTCCTTACTATGCTCAAATATATATATACCCATAGTAAAAGAATACATATACAAAGCTATTAAAAAAAATCTTGGGAGATGAAGTCAACATTTTATTTCCAAAATTGAAGAAAAATTATGTAGAGGTTGGGAAAAAATGATAACTTGATTTACAATATAAAATAGTATATAATTTTTTGAAAGGAATCACACCCACAAGCATGATAAATTTATGTGTAATTGGATAAATTAGATAGGGATATGAAGGTAATTATGTGTTTGTAAATTTTAGGTTCAAGATTTATTTTTCATGTGTTGACTACCACAACGTAACCAAGTTTAGCTCCAATAACTTTTCCACACTCAATAAATTTCCGTTGTATTTTAGAAGGTGTCTACATACAACAATCACCTATATTATTGAGATTTCATATGTTTAAATTATAAATATAATGATGCTGCCATAAATAAATTATAGTAACCCTTATGCAATCAATAGATATCATAATTTATTTATAATACCATATAGAGATTCAATATTTCAAATTTAAACAATATTATAAAATTTTAAATAAATTTTTACAATTAAATATAGATAGAATAAAAAATATAGTACCATTAACTTTGATATAAACTATATAATTTAATATAACCCAAGTCAATAATCCACATTTCATAAGTATTTATAAAATCAAATATGTATTTATAAAACTAAATATAATTACAAAATTATAATAGAAAAGGATCCTTTTCATTTCATGAAACATTAAATATGTGTAACATCTTCAACAATGAATCAAATTTTGGAGAGCCAAAAAACTTTTTTTCAAGGTCTATAGATTGTTCTTCAAAGTAACTTATATTAGGTATTTCTTGTAAAAAAAATATGGTGATTTTATCATGATGTTTTCAAATATATAAAAAAATAATTCATTGATATCATCATTGAATGACACATAATTATATTTAACTAAGACTAAAACTAGTCCATAACAAAGCTATTGAACTATATTAAAAACATGTATTGTAAACTAAGAGGATTAAGAAATCATTAAGCCATAATTGTTAATGTAATCCCCATTTTCATATGAACTTATATTTTTACACATATTTTTATCTACTCTTTCTAAATCCTCATGAAAATTAGCATTATTTGATCACCCTTTATGTTTGAGATGGAATTGGGTATGCTAGTTTGCCATTAGTACATGCATGTGAAATGCCATTGTCTCAATAAACTATATTGAATGACATATAGTCATTGTATAAATATATAATAAATGTTATAAATGATGTTCATGGGGATATTTTACCTCACTATTATAAAATATAGGATTTTACTGAATCCTATTATAACCATATTCAACAATTTTTCAATGAACTTAAACCTTGCCTTGTCAACTTGATGAGTAATAATTAATTTGTATATCATTCCAAGTGTTGGTTACCAATTGTAAACCTCTTTCTCTTGTCCTTGTACACATGAATATAATGGAAAACAAAGATAAAAAATCCACTGATATGTTGTTATAGCTGGGGGAGGGTTTGGCATCAAGAATGGACCAAATGGATAAAATGACTGAGAGGAACCTAGAAAGGTGGTGGTCAGCTCCATGTTACTCATGGCTCTAGCTGAACCCAGATGAGAGTACCTAAGGGGTAGCTTGATAACATGGAGAGATTATTCAATTCAACCTCTATAGGGATTTTTGGCATAATAAATACATATACAACCAGGGCACAACTAAACTCATTTAATCCACCTCAGAAGGGTTGTCACACAAAATGAATAAATGCATTAGGTCATATACAAGATACTAAAGATATATATCTATATAAATGAAATATTGATTCTAAATAATTTTCAACATGAGCTGAATTGATAATTACACTTTTGGGTCTTTAAAGCACAAACTGTAAACACATGACAAGAAATATTTTATGCATTTGCAGGGAAAATAACACTTATAGTATGCAAAGGCTATATTATTTGAAGTGTAAGATATGGTAGGACAAGTTAGGTAGTTATAAAAAGAGGGTGGTGTTTTGGAAGTTTTCAAATAATAGGGATTGTTGTAACATACATTACATCACTTTTTTCAAAGATGTAGAAAAATGACTACCAAGCGAAGGGGAACTATCAGGAGTGGTTTGCATCCATTGGTGCCAATACAATTCAAACACCCAAATGATCCATGAAACCCTAGAGAATATATTACAGCTAGGATTTTAAATAATTTTCCTATTTAATCCACAAACCTAGGGTGCCCTAACAAGTTATTCATCAACATATTTCCAAACATAATGCAGAAAGGGATTTATAATCTAGGTCAAAGCCCAAGATGACAACCATTAATTAGCGTATAATAAGATATCCAATCAACATCATTTTCAAAACATACTATTACAGTTCATATGTGGAAAAGAGTAAGAAGCAAAAGTATTATTCATTATCTTAAAATAAAATATTACATACATTAATGTTTCAAAATTCTATCATAGGGACAAGCATGGTTGATTTACTCCATGTTGGATAGGGGAGACATACATACATGCTCTCAAAGCTTCCTAATGGCTATATAGTTTCAACTACCTTAGCAAGAGAGACAAAATGCAAATAATAGTGATCCCAAATTTTGGAAGACCTTATATATAAGAGAAAATTAAAGACCAACAACAACCCAAAAATAGAGGTGATGCCCTCTATTTATATATTTTTTCATCTTTCAAATCTAGGAATGGGGGTTAAATTTTGTAAAATTATAAAATAGCCTTCCAATTTATACCAAGATGCTCTTAGATGGAATATTCCATTTTTCATGCCAAAAATATTCATCCATTTAAATGAATAATCATTTCTCTAACTACCTCTATAAGGAATGATGAAGATTTACAACAAACCCTTTGATTTCTTGGTTGGAGATGCCAATTACATGAACTAGAAGGTGAAAATTCATGGTGGATGCCAAATAAACTTTGTCCTTATGTGTAATTCCTTGAAGATTCCCTTGACCACGTTATTTCATAGATATAACCTCTCTGATAGATATCTTTCCTCTTATGCATGCTATGGAACAACCTACTCTTACAATGATGGCATGGGAATATTCTAGATCCATGGCTATTCGAATTATCTTCCTCCAATGGGCCACCTTGGTCTGGAAAACCTACAATATCTCTCCCATGGAGGATCTTGAACAAATCAAGGATGATGAAATGCAATACTTAGGTTTATTTTGCCTTTTTACCTTTTGGCTCCAGCTTATTTTTCAACACTTTGCATTTTTCACTTTTGGTTTTTGTAATTTAAAAAAAAAAAAGTTGTTTCTAATTTTTTTAATTTATAAATGCAACATTTCCCACTTTTTGACCTTTTCGAGGAAATTATGGTCGCTTTTACAAAAAAATTATTTTCTTTTATTTTAAGGACATGTAGGTCCCATTTTAAGTTTTACAATTTACAAAGCGTAGAATTCCAAATTATAGAATTGTAGATTACAAGATTGAAATTTGCAATTGTAATCCCCCTAGAAAAGTTCCATTTGTAAATTGCATAATTATAAATTGTAACATTGTAATTCATAGTTGTTGTTCCTTTTAGGGAATCTGGAACTCCAACTACTATTTATAATTTTGTAAAATTGCAAATTGTAGTTGGGGTTCCCATTCCACTCAAAATCTCCTTATAGGGAATCCAAAACTCCAAATGTAATTTGAAAATTTGAAAAATTACAAATTGCACTCGGGGTTCAAATTTCCCTAAAAATCATCGTTTAGGGAAATGGGAACTCTAATTGCAATTTACAAATTTGCAAAATTTCAAATGGCCTTGAAAGTTCCCATTTGCACTGGGACCCCATGTTCACCATTGTTGACTAAAAAATATGGGAGATCTAAGTAGAATTTATAATTTTTACAGTTACAAAATTGCAAGATTTCATTTATCTTCAACATCTCCCTAAATCTCCTTGAGTTAACTTTTATTTCACCTGGTTTAAATGGTAGGATTGGGAGAGTTGATAGTAATTCAAAAATTAGATTTTGAGATGCTAATATTTATAAATTGCATCACCCACTCAGATTTACCAAAGATTTTGGGGGTCTCTTTTTCAATTTCTATAACTTGTAAAAAATTTAGATTTTTTGAATTTTCACCCAACTCCATACCTTCTATAGTAAAGCACCTTGCAATAAAATTTTCTAGAAACTAAACCTTTTCCTTGGCCATCACTTGATGATATAAAAGTGCATGTATATATCTAATCCAAAATAATTACTATCATAACAATAAGGGCCAAAGCTTATGAGATTATGTATATGAACCTCTACCAATGTGAATTTCTAACCCCATGTTCATTTATGCTATCCCCTACCAGACCCCTAATATCATACCAAAATTCTTGACTTTTATTTATTCTTAAAGGGATAGAGCTATGGTACATCCTACATGACCCTAGTAAATCCCTAATAAACCATCCATAAGTGAATATCAAATTAGATGGTAAAATCAAACTTTATACCTATTGACCTTGTTTCTTAAGAGTACATGAATTAGAATCAATGGCTATAAATGATGTGTTATCAAGTATATACTACATATTATGGTGCCATAGTTGACTAAAGTTATCCTTAACTTCTCACCCATGAATGGTTGATGAGAATAGTCAGGCTAGACACGTGGAAGTAATGTCTATAAATGTTTTTTTTTTTTTAATTTTAGGGCTTTATGCAATTGACTCAACTATTTTGCTATTATTGTGGCCATTCTTTCATTCTTCCACAAAACATAATTTATGGTAAATATACCATCACCAAATATTTTAGATAATGCACACTTTATAATAGGGGCCTTTGGGGAGGTTGGTGAAGTCTTACTTTAGGACATATCCTATAGTAGTAGGAGTAGAGGTGATGACTTAGAACATATGGCTTCCCCACCACTAGGGGAGTCTAAATTTGAATATCCTACTATTGATTAAATAAACTGCATACAACCAAAAAGAGAGAAAATATTTAAATCATTGTGTGTTTCATATGCTATAGACCCAATTCCATTATCTGTAATACCATGTTTTTAAAAATTAAGATCTAGTGAAGGACTTAGAAATAAATCTTAGGTTCCAATTATTTAACCTTTAATAACTATCAAAATTCAAGGTTTGAAGCATATTGCTAAAGAGCTTCATTATAACAAGCATAACCTTGTTATTTCAACTAATTTTTATTTTAAACTTCCTTTGTTGAATAAAAAACTTCATATCCAAAACTTGAAACTAGTCTTCAAATAGTACATGTTTCTTCATGCTAGGCAATTAGGCATTTGACTCCCTTTCATAGGCATTAACTTATCCCACATTTTCATCTCAATGAATTATAGCATCTAGAAGTGGTTAAGTAATTTTTAATTTAGTAGAAGATGCAAATTGTTTATGAGATTCTACCTTTTTCCATCCACATTCATGTCTTTGTTTAGTTCGATCCAAAACTATCACAATAACTTTTAATTTAAAGATTGCTTTTGGCATGGTGTATTTCTACCATGTTTTTCCTATGGGATTTTCTTATCTTATTTGAAATTTGTTTTTCAACCCTTATACCTCCAAAAAAAATTAACTGCCTTGAATGCAATTACATTCAAAACCCCACAATTCTGACAAAAATGCAAAACACCTTTTACAACCTTCGATAGTCAACCTATAATCAATGGATAATTCTCCACTAAGATATCATGCAACTACATGTATTTTCCTTGTAAATGAGTATTCATCTTTGTTTTAATTCCTCATGCCTCTGCATGAGTAGGCCATGTGTAACATGGATGCACCCTCACATTTGTCTTGTTATTCACCCAAAAATAAACATGGACTCACAATTCTCATGAGTTCATCTAACCTTTATTCTAACATGGTAAGTGTCATTGGCAAGGCATGGGGGTGAGTATCTACATGGAATTTTGAAACAATTTTATGCATTAATTCCTCATAAAATGACTTAAATTCCTAATGTAAATTTGAGCACCAACATTGGCTCTCACCTGAGGATGTTAACCCCCTGTGAGTGTGCAAAGAACTGTAATACACAAGACCAATTACCATTCCATTGGACCACAGAGTCAACACTTAACCAATTTATAAGCAAACACTCATGAAGGCTCAACAAAACAAGCCAGACTAATACAAATAAATAAGGAGTATCTAAAAATAGAAACACGATGAAAAAAATGAAAGGAATTATACAAATAGAGCCCAAAGTAGAGGGGAAATAAAATAATAGAACAACAAAGAAACAAAATTATACATTATAAAATATTGTACATAGTCACGGGCTCAACCAAGGAAATGTTTCATGTATTTACCATGAACTGGTGGCTCTAGCATCTCATTATCCCTTAATTTCTTGAACTTTTCTAGTAGCTTGGTGGCTATGATGAAGTCACCAAATCTATGCACATGCCTGAAGGTATTTCTGCTAGGATGTGGTAGGATGATAAGTTGAAACAAATAATCCCTTTATGATCTCAAATCTATATAATACCAAGACAAGATATCTTGATACTTCTTCAGCAACTGTAAATAAGATTATTTCTTTGTTGCAATGAGGTGAGTACTAAGAAACAGTGCTTCAAGATAATCAATATCATTCATGCACTCAAAGTACTACTTGCAATAAAGATAAAAACATTCATCTTCAGGGGTGTAAAATATAAATCCAACTTCATATAATGACATTCTCCAAACAACAACACTTTTATTTTCAAGCCAATTATCAAGAATAACTAGTTATTCAACAAAATCCACATTCCCAATGAAGTTACCCCATTCCACATCCATATACATCATTTCATTGAGAGCATGTTTTAGATATTCAATTACATCATAATTGGGTAACTCATTTGATTGTGTCATATTAGAATCATAAACAAATTAATACATCAAGACCCTCTTGGCCACACTCCAAAACTGATTAGTAGTAATAGCCCTCATCATTTTTGTGGAGGTATAAAACTTACATGGTAAGTCTTGATATTTAAACATCATATGCTCACCATCATCACATGCATACTCAGGATAATCTACATCTTCATCACTTGGTTTAGTAATATCACATGGGGGATGTGGGAAGAATCACCTATCACACCATTCAATAATATAATCACAATTTACTACATTCACCTTGGAATTTAATGGGTTAGGCACTTGTTTTCAATCCCCTCTATTATAATTTATATCATCACATGCATGCCTATTTGGTTCTTGATTCAAATTTTGATCCCACTCCTAACTTGTAGAACCATGAGGTAGCCCATTCTTAGCCCTGGCTAGCTTGTAGGACATTTATTTGACAATAAACACCAAAGACTTGACCATTTCTTCAATTTTTGCATCCTTATTAGACTACGTCTTTTCAAGATTAACCAATTTTACATCAGTCCACTTATTCATGGGCTTTTCTATAACCTTTATATTATTTTTAATTTGGATGGCCATATTAAATGCCAACTATAGGTTAGTGGGAGCCTTTTCCCTCAATTAATATGTATCCTTATTATCAAATTCATCATAATATTTTATCAAGCACGTTTTATCACCAGGCTAGATATTTTTAGGTAGCTGCATTATAGTCTTGTTGAAACATGTATTGAAGTTTTGTATGTACTTTTTAGGATTATTATAAATGTTTTCAAACTCATCCAAGAGAAACCTTGGAATGTTTCTATCACCGTACTGAATTCTAAAAGCATTCTTCATCTCTTCCCATGTATTAATGCATCTAAGGGGAAGAGAATTAAATCAATCTCATACATCTTCATCCAACATGTGCATAAACAAATTAATACAAACATTATCATTCTTAACCTCATAGTATTCAATGATATTATGAAAATACCTCAAGTTCTAATCACCACTCACTTGATTATTCCCATAAAATTTTGAAAGGTGATTCCATACTTAATTTGAGACTTCATTAATATAGCCCTCTATGTCATCAAAATTAATAGGTCTAAATTTGGGAATGCAAAATGTAGGATGTTCATTCACATCTTGGTCCTTATGCCTCATGATTGGCTCAATGGTGGATTCATGAACAAATGGAAAAGTTTTGATTAGGGGTGAACATGGTGGACTTTGTGGATCAAACTTAGGAGGGGATTTAACTAGTTAAGAAGGAACTGGATAATAAATTAGACTTTATGATTATGAATCATTAGGAGACATATGACTATCCTTAATAATAGAAATTTTAACAAACAAAAGTTTAGGATTTCTAGAATCTTAACAACCCAAACACTATTTTGTAACTACACTTTGTTTTCAACATGCCTCCAAACTTGTCCCCTTATTTATTGATGAACACTTACGGGTGAGACAAGTTTCTTAGATGATTCACCTTTGAAGGATAACCTCAATTTATACAGATTTTTAAGAAATATACATCTCAAAGTTGAAGATATTCGAAGTGGGCACTAATCTTTCTTTGAAACCAGATGATGTTTTAGAGTTTCCACTAGAAGAAAACTTATAGAATATAACCATTTATAAACTTTTAGTGGTACATACTAAAACCATATCTTGATGAAATTAGTGATGATATATGAAATCAAATGTAATGAACTTTTCAAATTCATCTTCAAATAGTGAAAACCACCTCAAAACATAAAAAATTTATAGTTCTTTGCAACAAATTCAAAAAATATAAATTTAATCAAATCTATCAAATTCTTGGTATGTCTTGAATGGATTGTTATGGCATTGACATCCAATATAATAAATGCAAGTTCAAATAACCCCAATTTTCAAACTCATGAGATAATATAGTTAAGCATGTCTGAAAATATAGCTAAGATTATTTTATCAAATAATGGTAGAGAACTTTTTCAAACTTAAACTTTGTAATCAGCTCTCTACAAGAGCCCCTGACAACACTAGTGACTAGGACTTAAATTTAATCCTTGGCAATGGCACCTGATGAGTGGTGGTGTTGATGAACCAAAGATATTTAAATCAATGCAAATACAAGAATAGAATTTTTCAATATAAAATACTTATATCTCTAGCTATCTGCAAGAGTCCCCAACAACACAAGTAATCAATATTTGAATTTAATACCCAACAATATCACCATTTAAGTGTTGGTTCCCACTTGTATACCTCTTTCACTCAGACTTGCATAATTAAATAAAATGGAAAATAAAGATGAAAAACCCATTAATATGTTTTTATAGTCAGGGGAGGGGTTAACATCAAGAATGGACTAAACAGAGAAAATGACTGAGAGGCACCTATAAAGGGTATGGTAAGTTCCCTACTACTTCTGGCTCTACCTAAATGAAGAAGAGTGGGCCTAAGGGGTAGCTTTATCACATGAAGATATTATTCAATTCAACCTCCATGGGGATTTTTGACATAAGAAACACAAATATGACCAGGGCACAACCAAAATCATTCAATCCACTTGGTAAGGTTTGTCAAATGGAATGAACAAATGCACTAGGCTACATATAAGCTACTAAAATTTTAACAACATGACTACAATATTCATTATAAATAATTTTTAACATGGGTTGAATGGAAAACTATAATTTTTGGTCTTTAAAGCACAAACTACAAACACATGTTATATAGGCAAGATTGTATGCATTTACATGGAAAATAACAATTATAGTATGCAAAGGTTATATTATCTACAGGTTAGGGCAAGGGAGGACAAGTTAGGTAATTATAAAAAGAGGGTTATGTATTGGTGTTTTTCAAACATCAGGGATACTTAAAACATACATGACATCACTTATTGCAAAGATGCAGAAAAATGACTAACAAGTTAAGGGGAATTACCATAGTGGTTTGCATCCATTGGTGCCAATACAATGCAAACACCCAGATAATCCCCAAAACCCTAGAGAATACACTACAACTAAGATTTCAAATACTCTTTCTTATTGAATACATAAACCTAGGGTGCCCTAACAAGTTATTCAACAACATATTTCCAAACATAATGGAGAAAAGGATTTATAACCTATATTTAATCCCAAGATGACAACCATTAATGAGCATAGAATAAAATATCCAATCCAAAACATTTGAAAAACATACTACTACACTTCATCAAAAAAAAAGAGTAAGAACCATAATTATTCCTCATTATGTTTCAAAATGCTACCATGGGGAAAAGCATGGTGGATTTGCTCCATGTTGGAGAGGGGAAACATATAAACATGCTCTTAGAGATTAATAATGGTTGTACATCTAAAACCACCTTAGTAAGACAAACAAAATGTACAAACATTGATCCCAAAATTTTTAAGAGCCTATACTTTGGAAAAATACAAAGACCAACAACAACAACCCAATAATAGAGGAGTACCCATTTATTTATACATTTTACCACTTTTAAATCTAAGAATGGAGGTTGCACTTGAAATTTTTTAAAATAACCCTTTGTATACACATAATATTTTCAAATTTTATCAAATACTGATGTTTTGCATCTTATAAGAACATGTCAAGAATCAATCTCTATGAGTGCATTCCCTAAGGGGTGCACTGAGAAATAGGTGGGTAGACTATCTATGTTATGCATTATTGTTGTCCCTTATTTCTACTTATTACCAATCCAACCAGCTCTTAAAACTATTCCCTAGGATATTACTCCTCCGATGTACCCTCCTCCGATCTCTTTCCTCTTTCCATCCTTCCTTTCCTCACCTAAATCCCTTTTTGTCAGCTAGTTGTACTAGGTCGACTGGGTTGACCCTGTATAGTTCTGGGGTATTTTTCACTTAGGAGCTAGTTGACCTTTAGTTGACCTAGTTCATGACCTAGTGAATTATTATCTAGAATTTTACTGGGTTGATTGGGTTGACCTTGTCAGCTGCCATTTTTTGGATGGGTTTAGGGAAATATTTTCCTATATATACAAGATCATTTCATCATTATTTCAATATTAAATTAGGATTTATTATTCGTTCATGCTTCTTTACAATCTTCTCTTCCACCATTCTACTTGAGGAGTCTTAGCTTAGGGTTTCTACTAGGATAATCTATTCTTGTAGACAAGTCTTGGATGTTTTGGCCTTTCTTAGTGATCTTTATAAACCACAAAAACCTCTTACAAAGCCCCATTGGCTAAGGGAGAGATTGAGTCTCGATAGGGTCACATTAATGTAAGTATTCTCTAACTTTGTTCCTCTCTTTAATAGATAAAAATAACATAAGTATTGGCTTCAAATAACATTACTCTTCATATTCCATGCATTAAGGTCTTACTCATGCTTATCTTAATTGAGATTTTCTTATACATGTTTATATTTTTAACTAATCCCTCATATTTTTCCACAAACTTTGGTGATCACTAGATTAGATTTACTTTTATTATTATTAACATAAGTGAAATATCAAAACCCAGGACCCCTTTAGGGTTATTGCATGATTATGTTAGACTAGAGGATTTAGAACCCTCCTTGTCATGGTGTGTTATGATAAATGATCCCCTAATCGGGTCTATTGGATCCCCATATTGGTAATACTCTAACTTAATAAATATATTCCCAATCAGAAGTGTAGGTATATTTTGTCTTCTTTGAGTTAGGATTGATTTATAAACATGACACATTTTTGATTGAATACATTATGGTGAACCCAACATGAACTAAACCTTATACAAAATTTTCACTTATTTTTCTTTATTTTATCATATATTTATAATATTGGGTCGACTACATCAACATAGTGATAACTTCTATGCATAGGTTTAACACACATTTGCATCGAAATGACTCTATTCTTTCTGTGCAATTATTTTTCAAGTATAGGCTAATATATTATCTTAGTCGATCCATTATATTTTTAAAAAAATTTAGACATCAAATTCTAACTAATAGGTCAACCTAGTCGACCCTTTACATTTGCAGGCAGCTAGTTCAAACTACTAGGTCGACCTAGTCGACCCTGTACATTTTAGGCACTCAGTAACATGCTTATATAATGTTGGTTGACACAGTCAACTCTATTAGCAATATTTACAACAATTTAGAAATTTTATTTGATAGTAATCTCACTTTTATTCATCTTCAAACCCACCAAGGTTCCTTTCTATCCTTTCTCTCTTTCCTTACAGTTGTTTTTTTCATAATTTGTAGTATTTAAAATTGCCCCTATATAGTCAACTAAATCGACCCTATTGATCTAGATCTATATTTTGTGTGTTGTTTTGATAACTAGGTTGACCCTATCAACCCTAATCATTTTAAATTTTTTTTTATTAGTATAGAGGTGACACTATTGACCCTATTCTATATTCTGTGCATACAATATCGACTACGCTAACACTGTACTATGTTTCAAAGTTGGAATTAACCCTTATATTATAGTAATTAGGTCACACTTTATTTTCATGTTAATTTCATGCTTAGAAAAGTTCACATTTTCTAATTAGGTGGTTTTAAAAATACCATTTAGGTTTCATTATTATTTTATACACACACAACCAAATCACAAAATATTAAATAAGTATTTTAATAGTTATCTATCCAAGACCAACCTACTTGGATTTCATCACTAAGGGGGAATTTAAATTGGTTTTATATCCAAGTATAAACATGTGGTTAATTATATATTATGGCTAAGCACACGACACCCTTATCATTGTAGTATGTGAAATGAGGGGGTAGGCCACAATACCAAGTATGTACCATTGCCAATACAGATCCCTTTTAGCCGAAACTTCCTGAAATTATCCTTAGATTTATTTATAGTTCCTTTCTTACAACCAACTTCATATCACATCTAAAATTATATTTTAATAATCAAAACAACATTCAGGTTGACCACTTAGTTAGATTTTACTTTTAAATTTGATTGCTTGCTCTTTGTTCAATTGTATTTTGTATTATAAACACATGAATTAACTAATGATGGTGCAAGGTTTTATGTTGTGTGGATTAATTATATCAACCTCATTGACCCAATTGATTGTGTGTTTACCTTCAATTCTTTCTTTTTTAGTACTTGAAAAATTATTTTTATTTCAATACATGGTTGTTTTAGTTGACACAGTTTGTGATAGGCTATCTAAGTTTCCTTATTTACTATACTATATCGACCCAGTTGACCCTATACAATTTTCTAGCCTCTATCTATTGTTATAGGTTGACCTTTTACTATTTATAGGCATTATTTACAATGCTAGGTTGACCTAGTTGATCTGATATGATTTATCACCTTCCCTATTTGTTGGTCCAGTTCTCTATTCTTCCTTATTAGTATTCTGTTCATTTATCTCTAGTCATAATGAATTATCCTATCAAAATCTTCTTGGATAGCTTGAATACATTTAGATACTATGTTGGATGTTCATTTCTTCCTCTCTTTTTCTCCCAATAACACCATCACTCTTGGTCACCTCTTCCCCTCCATCCATCACTTATAACATGGAGCAAAACACACATCAAGATGAAGTTGATTGGTCTAATAATTTTTACACTTACCAAGATTCTTCTCATTTTCACAATCTTCAAAATAATGTGGGAGCAATTGATACAAATTTAAAAAATAATCCCACTAATAATCCATCCTTTTATAACCCTCCCCTTAACACCAATCAGGGAGCACTCTTACCAACACCAACCCACCTCCTCATACAACTCAACTTCTTACCCAAGTTATCCAAAAAATGAGCATAATGAAAAACTTTAACACCAATAAAATGATGCAAATTCAACATCATTTGATTAATATGGATAATAAAATTATGACTATTCATCCTGAAGATAATCCTAGTTACATTCTGCCACCTCTTATGTATGCCCCAGACAATGTTATTATCAACCCATAATTAATAACAAGATGCTTAAAACTATTAAAAATGATCCTTTAAGTCCCTTAATTGTATCTAATGATATTGGTAACATATCTCCAACTATAAAATATGATGGGATAAAAGACCCAACCTCACTTCTCAAAGCCTTTGGTAACCTTTACAAAGAGTGGATCCAAACTAATACTTTCACCATAACAAAACTCTTAGTCAAAACCTTCACTAGAGATTTTATTAGAATGGTATAACTAATTACCCAAAAATTATATTTGGAAACTTGAAGATTTAGTCAATCCTTTAGTTAAAGATTTTCAACACAATGATCTTCCTAAAAAATGTTTAGCCACTTCATCAATGTTAAATAATCTCCCACTGAATCAGCTCATGAATTTATCAAAAGATGGAAATAATTGGATCATAAAGCTAACCATAACATGATGGAGGATAATTTTGTCAACCGCTTTATAACCTCTTTAACTCCTCTTCAAGATAAGGCTCAAACCTTTTCTCCACAAACACTTCATAAAGCTCTTTACCAAGCTAAACATCAAGATTTTATCATGAAACAATTTGAACCTAGCCTTAAACTTCTAAAAGGATATTTTCAAACTTTTACTAATGTTATCACTAGTAATATTCCACAAACCAAACTAAGAGTATCCAAAACCAACATCCCTTCGGCATCTCACACACCACTTTCTATACAACAAATGAAATAATTCTTATCACCCTCTAAACCTCTTACCTATCCTAATAATCCTCCTAAGTGGTATGACCATAATCTATTCTATTGGTTCCATGATGACATTGGTCATTCCCATCAATCTTGTAGAGTGATCACTAAATTTATTGTCTCTTATATGCTTTTTTATTCATTTAATCATGAAGCCATGATAAAACTTCATCCTTAATAGTACATTGTTGCTTCTCAAAAGTGACAAACTTCCAAATCTTATACCTCCAATAACTAAAAATATTTTTCAAATAATCAACCAAATACCAAGTATTTTTATGATATTGATATTGATTATGACCAATATTGTAATAAATATGAATATGTCAACACTACCAAGGTCAATTCGCATCATAAGTAGGCTCACAAAGATCCCATCACCAAACCTAAAAAACCATCTTTAGAAGAATAAATTCTCAAAGATAATATAACTAATACTCTAGATTAAAAATCCCATGATGAACCACTTCCTCCTTCCAAACCTCCAACCACATCTATCCCTTCAAAATATAATTTACCTCCTAAAAATCATGTTGGTTCTTCTTCTAAATCTCATTGGAAATTTCTTTAAGAACTCAACTCTATGCCCTATAAGATTCCACTTATGGAGTTGGTTCATACTTCACCCTATCATCATGAGCTCCTTATGAAACAACTCCAAGAAATTGAAGATCCATCCTCTATAGATGAAGAACCAAAAAATTGTTGAAACCTACATGGATGACCTCATTGCTAAATCCAAAAAAAATTAGACTCATTTCTTTGATCTTGCTATCATATTTGATTGTCTTCTTAAATACCAAGTTAGACTCAATCCTTACAAAAATGTCTTTGGTTTCACATTTAGAATATTATTAGGATTCCTATTATCTATCCATGGCATCAATGTTGACCCAGCTAAGATTAGTGTTATCATCAACATACCCATTCCTCATTCCATTCTTAACATTTGTACTTACTTAGGTAAACTTGGGTCAATTAGATGATTCATCCCTAAAATGGTGTATCTCATCCACTCTATCAATTATCTTCTAAAAAAAGGTAATGCCTTATAAAGGATGGATCTATGTCAAAAATATTTTAATAACATGAAAGAGTCATTGCTTCACCCACCTATACTTTGTCCTCCTAATGATGAACCCTTGATCCTACATAATTCTTTCACATCTATATAAGTTGGGGAAATGCTTACCCAACAAGATGATACTATAAGAGAGTATGCCATTTATTACATTAGCTGAGGCATCATAAATTATAAAACACATTATACCAAAGTTGAACGTGATTTCCTTACCATCTATTTTTCAATCAAAAAGCTTCATCACTACATGTTATACCAGACCACTTATGCCATCATTCATTCTGACTGCCTTTGTCACTTATTCTCCAAATATTTTCTTCCTAGAGATATATTTGACAAACGGATGCTCTTATTTATGAAATTTTATCTCCACATTATCACTCAAAAAGATATCAAAGGGAAAATCATAGCTGATCAACTTGATGTAGCTCCCATATCAGCTATTAACAACCTTCAAGATAGTCTTCAAAAAGATAACATTTTCTACATTAAAGGTCTTAATTAATCTATTTATCTCAAAGATTATTTTCATTACTTTACCACTGAACTTGAAGCCAATAATTTTGTTGAATCCTCTCTTCCTTCTAATACTATTAAACATAAAATAATTATTGAGGAGCTCCCTAAAATTAATGTCAACATACATGAAGATACTTGGACCCCTCACTTTGATGGTTTTAAATTCCTTCAAGGATTTGGGGTAGGTTGTATTCTCATAACTCCTCTTGGAAAAAGCATACCTTTATCTTTTCACTTCACCTTTGATGTCACCAATAATATGGATGAATAAAAATCTCTAATCTTAGGCATGAGAGCTTCTCTTGATCTCAACATTTAATATTTTCATACCTTAGGTGATTATCATCCTTTTTATCATAAATTCAATGGTGATTACCAATGCAAAAGTGAAAACCTCATTTCCTATCTTAAAATTTCAACCACTCTTGACAAATATTTCATCTCTTTCACTATTGATCCTATTCCTAGAGATTAAAATTCCGTTGCTAATTCTCTTGCTTCTTCATCTTCTCTCTTTTATCCACACTAATTTCTTTCGGATCATACTTTTCTTATACAAATAAAAACATATCCATCTTAAACTCAACCACCAGATTCACTTATATTACATATCAAGGCTATCACCATTAAACAAATCCCATGGTATCAAGATATTATTCAATTCTTAGAACATCTAACTTATCCTCCTAATTTAGACTCTCATGAAAAGACATGCATTCATAAAAAATCTTTCAAGTATGTATTTTGTCATAACATCCTTTATTATTGTAATGCTCAAGGTACCTTGCTCTATTTTTTTATGCGATACAAGGTCCCTCCTCTTATTGAACAAGCACATGGGGGAATTTTAGGTGGATACTATAGTGGATATGATATAAATCATAAATGCATATGTATGGGATAATTTTGGCCTACTCTTGAAAAGGATGCCATTTAATTCATTAAAAAGTGTACTCCTTGCCAGCTTCATTATGATCTAATCCATTCATCTCCAGCTGAGATTAAAACTATCAAATCACCTTGGCTATTCTCCATGTGGGGATTAGATCTCATTGGAAAATTGCCTTACTCCCAAGATAAACATGCTTTTATCATCATTGCTACCAAATATTTTACCAAATGGGTTGAAGCCATGCCCCTTATTAATGTCATTGGTAACACCATAGACAAATTCATTCTTAAAAAAATCATTTACCTCTTTGGTGTTCCCCATACCATCATTTCATACAATGGTGGTAACTTCAAAAATAAAGATGTTAAACAAATCTATACTAAATTCAATATCAATCACAAATTATCCATGCCTTATCATCCACAATGCAATGTTCAAGTTGAGTCTACTAATAAAATTCTTAAAAAAATTCTCCAAAATACAATTCATGAAACCTACATACATTGGCACATTCACCTCTATCCAACTCTTTGGGCATACCAAACTAGCTTAAATATTGCCACTAGGGCAATGTCGTTCTCTCTAGTTTATGGTTCTGAATCAGTTCTTCCCTTTGAATTTGAGCTCCCTTATCTTCATATATCTCTTCATGGCAACATTCCTAATGAATAATTATGTAATGCTCACTTTCATGACCTTGATCTCCTTGATGAACATCATTTTTATGACTTACAACATAACCTCTAATACAAGGCTTGATTTTTGTCATAATATGCACATTTAGTGTTGGTGATCCTATCCTTAAATCAAACTATACCCATGATAAAGAAGGTAAATACACCCAAAAATGGTGGGGTCCCTATTTAGTCATTGATATTCTTAGTCCAAACACCTATCACCTTCAAACTAATGATGACCATGTTTTCAAAGAGCTTACCAATGCACAATTCTTTAAAAAGTACTTTGCCTAAACATTCCTTCTTTTCATGTTTTCTATCTACATCTATCTAAAACTTTTTTTAGGTTCCTTACATGGGTCTGTCCCTCTATATTAGTTATCTTTTATTAAAAACCTTTTGTCCTTATTTTTTGGTCTTTTGGTTTCCCCTTTCTATTATGAGTTGCATTATAAAACCATGGATAGGTCCTAGTCTTCCTCATGATGTACGATAATCTTCTTTATTTTCATACTAGTTTTACACACTTTTTGGCATCTCTTGGATTTTTCTTTTTTAGGTTTCATTATAAGACCATAGAGAGGACCTAGCCTTCCTCATAAGATTCCATATTTCTGATCTCATTTATTTTTCATGTTCTTTTTTTCACCCTCACAAGTTTCTCCTTTATGAGTTGCAGTATAAGATCATGGATAGGACCTGTCCTTCCTCATAAAATTACCATCATGTTATTACTTTGCTAAAATGTATTCTTGATCCTTGTTCTCAACTTTATCTTTTGCTTTTTTTTGATAGATGCAATTTTCACAAAAATCTATGTTAGCATGCTTTCCTCCATTTCCCTCGTGCTTATGATAAGGAATCACACTTTAATGTCATTGTATCCCTTTTCACTATTTGTCATTGTATTCCATGTGTCACTCCTCTTGATTTCATTTCCTTTCACTACGCATTGGATAAAAAAAGGTCAAAGTCAAGATATCACTTTTATTTCACAAGTAGATTTATGAGACTCTTAGACCCCATACTCTCTAAAGTTATCTCTCTTGGAAACCAAGTCACAAGTATTCAAATGAATGTCATATTTAGCACACATGTTTGGTTTTATTAATATGTATGGAGGAGAAATATAAAAAGGCCATCAAGAAAGTTAAAATCTAAATCATTTGAAATAAAAAGTAATGATATACAAATGGCAACATACAAATTTTAATATTCAAAATCACACCAAAAGATGTGATTACAGGCACATGTCCTATCTCTGATTGAATTTCTAATTCCATATTTGGCCTCACATAGAGATGATGTACATTGGGGTGCATTAGGCTAGTAGATTAGAATAGGAGAATTCAAAAAACTCAATGGTGATACCTAAATTTTCATGTCGGTACCCAATCTTCATAGTAGATCGACAATTCTATAAGAGGTCCTTGGTAATGGAGAACACATTTTGGGAAGGTAGGTTCATTTTAATTTTCATGCATATAGCCTTCATGGGATGATCAAAAGTCCTCTTATTTTGACAAACCTGATTTGAGTGTCTTGACTTCGATAAAGAGTTCCTCTACCTTAGTTTTTACTTCATTATCCCCTCCACAAATTTCATTTCCTACCTTGATAGGAATATTGTGATTCCAAATATGTTTTCCCCTTTTCTATACTCTTTTATTCTTCACCTCTTAAAAACATGATAGCACTACTTTGTTTCAGTTTTATCTATCCTTAGAACAAAATAACATGTTTTACTTTATACCATAAAAATTCATTTTTAGACTTGTTTTGATTCATTTTTTATCATTATTGTATAATCATACTATTATAGGTACCCGAGCCCATACATTTTTCCATTTTCGAGGTTGGCTTGTTACCTCTCACTCGATAATGTTGTTTTCCCTTTTCATGCAACCTTTTTCCTTTTGTTTCTACTTTTACATTTGATCTTTGATTACCATAATTTTTAACATGTATTCTTGGTTTGATTTGGTGAGTTTTCTTTTCTTACTTAAGGTTTAATTGTTTGATTTTTTTATTCTTTGGTAGCCTTCATTTTTGGTTACCCAATTTACTCATGTTTTTGACTTGGTCATTTGGTCTAACATAGCACTTGTCACCCTAACTTGACAAATTTCCAAGTACATCCCATCTTCATTTTAGTTATCTTGGCTTTCCTACATTTGTTTATTTTTTTCTCTTTAATTTTGTCTTTTTGGGTTTTTTGAAAGTAGTCTCTATGCCCTACACAATCAAAACTAACAACACAATAGACAACCATCTAGTAATAAAGGCATGTCAAAGTATGCATCACATTTAATTTTTGGATATTTACCTTTAATTAATTTACTTTCCATTAGTTTTAATTTAAAATACTACAATTTTTTTTAGAATTAGCATTATGTGTTATTATGTCCTTTCTCAAAGCACCATCCCCTATTTCACCATAGTGACACATGATGAGATTCAAGTGGGGCATGTATACACACAATATTTTCAACTTTTATCAAATATTGATGCTTTACATCTTGTAAGAACCAATCAAGACTCAATATATCTGAGTGCATGCCTTAAGGGGTGTAGCGAGAAGGGTTTGGGTAGACCATTGGTGTTTCACATTATCGTTATCCCTTATTACCACTTAATACCAATCCAAACAACTCCTAAAATCTTTCCCTAAGCTATTACTCTTCCCTTACAGACTTCTCCAGACTTTTTCCTCTTTCTATCCTTATTTTCCTCACACAAATCCCTTTTTATAGTTAGAGATAATAGGTTGACCCTATATAGTTTTGGGGTATTTTTCACTTAGGATTTAGTTAACATTTGGCCAACCTAGCTCGTGACCTAGTGAATTATTGTCTAAGATTATACTAGGTCAACCTTGTCGGTCAATAGTTTGTGATGGGTTTATGTAAAAATATGCCTATATAAAAGATCATTTCATCATTATTTCAATAAGCAATTAAGATTTATTATTCACTCACACTTCTTTATAGACTAGTCTTCCACCATTCTACTTGAGGAGTCTTAGCTTAGCATTTTTACTTGGATAATCTAGTATTGTGGATAAGTCTTGGATGATTTGGACTTTCTTATTGATCCTTATAAACCACAACAACCTATTTCAAATCCCCATTTTCCAAGGGAGAGTTTGAGTCTTTATAGGTTCACATTTATGTAAGTATTCTCTAACTTTGCTCCTCTCTTTAGTAGATAGAAGTAACATAGAACTAGCATAAGTGTTAGCTTCAAATAATATTACTCTTTATATTCCATTTATTAGCATCTTACTCATACTTAGCTTAACTAAGATTTTCTTATACATGTTTTGATTATTTACTAACCACTCATATTGTGCCACAACCTTTGGTGAGAATTAGATTAGATTTACGTTTATTAGTATTAGCATAAGTGAGATATCAAAACCTATGACCCCCTTAGGTTTATTGCATGATTGTGTTAGACTAGAGGCTTTGAAACCCTCCTTAACATGTTGTATTATGTTAAATGATCCCCTAATTGGGTATAGTGATCCCCATATTAGTCATGCTCCTTCTTTAAAATGTATTCCCAATCGAAAGTGTAGGTATGCTCTATCTTCTTCAAGTTGAGATTGATTTATAGATATGATGCATTTCTGATTGCATATACCTCTCATGTCCTGCCAAGATACTCCTAGTTGGAATATTGCCTTTGCCATGACTATAATCTTTATAATTTTCATAAAAAATCATTATTCTAATTGCATGTACAAGGAATGATGAATATTTGTGACAAACCTTTTGATTTCTTGGCTAAAGATGCATTTTACATGAGCTAGAAGGTGAAAATTCATGGTGGATGCCAACAAAACTTTGTATTTATGCATAAAATCCTAGGGATGCCCTTGACCACTTACTCACATAGATAAAACCTTCTGAACAACTATATTTCCTCTTATACACATTATGGAACAACCTATTCTTATAATGATAGCATGGGAATATTCTAGATCCATGGCTATTTGAATGATCTTAATCTAATGGCCCACCTTGGCCTTGTAAACTTACAATATCTCTCCATGGAGGAGCTTGAATAAGAGAAGCATGAGAAAATGCAATACTTAGGTTTATTTTACCTTTTTACCTTTTGGCTCCAATGTATTTTTCAACACTTTGCGTTTTTCACTTTTACTTTTTGAAAATTTGTTTTTTTTCATTTTTTTCCATAAATTTTTAACACAAAAATGCATTATTTTCCACGTTTAGACTCTTGGGGGAAATTCAGGCCAATTTTTCAAATTTGTAATATTCCTTTGTTTTAGAGAAATCTGGGTCCCATTTATAGTTTTGTAATTTTTAAATCACATAATTATAAATTATAAAATTACAAATTATAGGATTACAATTTATAGTTGTAATCTCCCTAGAAACATTCCCTTTGCAAATTGAAAAAATATAAATTACAACATACCAATTTGTAGTTGTAGGTCCTTTTAGGGAATCCATAACTCCAACTGTAATTTTCCTTTTTACAAAATTACAAATTGTAGTTGGGGTTCCCATTCCCCTCAAAAGCTCTTTTTAGGGAATCTAGAAATCCAAATGTAATTTACAATTTTGAAAAAAATCAAATTTCTCTTGGGGTTCTTGTTTCCATAAAAATCATCCTTTAGGGAAATGGGAACTCTAATTGCAATATACAAATTTGTAATTTTGAAAAATTGAAAATGGCCTTAAAATCTCTCATTTGCACTAGGACTCCATACTGACCACCGTTGACTAGAAAAAATGGGAGATCCAAGTGCAATTTTTAATTTTCACAAGTGCATAATTGTAAAATTACATTTGTCCTCATCATCTCCCTAGAGCTCCTTAAGTTGGCTTTTCTTTCACTTGCTTTGGCTGATGGGTTTGAGAGAGATGACTATAATTTAAAAATTGCATTTTGAGAACCTTATTTTTAAAAATTTCATCTCCCACTCAATTTTCCTAAGGAGTTTGGGGGTCTCTTTTACAATTCCTATATCTTGTAATTTTTTTGGATTTTTCAAAATTTCACCCAACTCCATTCCTACTCTTGCAAAGCACACTATAGGAGACTTTTCCATAAACTAAACCTTTTCCTTCCTTAGCCATCACTTGATTATATAAAATTTCATGTACATATTTAGGACAAAAACATTATTAACACAAAAATGAGTTCCAAATCTTAGGAGCATATGTATTTAAACCTCTACCAATGTGATTTTTTGTCCCCATGCTCATTTATGCTATCCCCTGCCAGACCCCTAATCTCATACACAGTTTTTTGGGTTTTATTTGTTCTTAAAGGGCCAGAGCCATTTTACCTCCTACATGACCCTAGTAAATTCTTGATAAACCATCCATAAGTGAATATCAAGGCAAATGTTGAAAGTGGCCTTTCTACTTATAGACCTTATTTCTTAAGAGAACCTAAATCAGAATCAATGGCTATAAATGATGTGTTATCAAATATATACTACATATTATGGTGTTATAATTGACAAGAGCTATCTTTAACTTCTAACACATAAATTATCAATGAGAAAAATTAGGATGTACAAGTGGAAGCAATGGATGCAAATTTTTTTCTTGTACGAGGGCTTGGTATAATCAACTCAACTACACTACTATTACCATAGCCATTGTTTAGTGCTTTTATAAAACACAATCTATGACAAACATACCATCACCAAACATTTTAGACAATGCCCACTTTATAATAGTGGCCTTTGGGGAGGTTGGTGAAGTCTTCCTTCAGAACATATACTATATTAGTAGGAGTAGAGGTGACTACTTGGAACATATGGATTCTCCACCACCAGGGGAATCTAAATTTGAATATCTTTCTATTGATTAAATATAATGCATACAACTAGGAAGAGAGAAAATATTTAAATCATTGTGTGTTAGATATGCTATGGACCTAGTTCCATTATATGAAATACCACATTTTTAAACATCAAGATCCAACAAAGAACCTAGAAATAAAGGTCAAGTTCTAGTTATTTAGCCTTTGATAACTATCAAAATTTAGGGTTTGAAGGCTCTTTCTAAAGAGCTTCATTATAACAAAGACAACCCTATTATTTCAACTATTTTTTCTTTTAAACTTCCTTTTTGTAATAAGGAAACTCCCTATCCAAAATGTCAAACTAGTCTATAAATTGTACATGTTGCTTCATGCAAGGTAGCTAAGCATTTGACTCCCTTTTGTATGCATTAGCTTTTCCTACCTATTCTTCTCTATGACTTGTAGGATATGGAAGTGGTTATGAAATTTTGAAATTTATGAGAAGTTGCAAATTATTTATGGGATTATACCTTTTGCCATCCACATTCATGTCTTTGTTCTACAAGATTTGGAACTATCACAACACTTTGAAATTTAAAGATTGCTTTTGGGATGGTGTATTTCAGCCATGTTTTTCTCATGGGCTTTCCTTATCTTATTTTCAATTTGTTTTTTGACCATTATACCTCCAGTGGACTTTAACCCCCTCAAATTTAATTGCATTCAAAACCCCATAATTCTAAAAAAAATGTCAAACACATTTCTCAACATTCCATGATCAACATGTAATCAATAAATTATTCTCCACTGAACTATCATGTAGCTATGTGGCTTTTCCTTGTTAGCAAACATTCATCTTTATTTTAATTCCCCATGCTGCAACGTGAGCAAGTTGTGTGTAGCATGGTTGCATCCTCACATTGGTCTTGTTGTTGACCCCTTTCAAATACTAAATAGATGTGGTTGACCCCTCTCAAATACAATAAATCAAGTGCAAAATATAAATTGAATCATATCTAGTACTAACAACTCAACTATACTAACCTTTCTTAGTAGACAAAGTAATAAAAGTATGTTTCATGCAATATCAAATTGTGGGACACGCACTAAGATGATAGATGATAGATGTATATTTAGGTTTACTTTCAATTATTCTCATATTTTACCAAATCACTATCTATATAGACAAAATACTATTGTGTTCCCATAATAAGTGTTACAAAAAATTGAGACTTTTCCTCATGACTTGTACTCAATACCATAGTTAGTAGAATCACAAAGATAAAATTGAATGTGTCTTCCAATTTATCATTATATTTCATGGGGGTTTTGACAATAGCTTAAGACCAAATTCATATAAACTAACAAATTAGTATTAGTATGATTAAAGTACAAAAGACTTACCTCCAGTTTCTTGTAGAGTGTACCATCAATTAGAGGAGAAGAATAATTGGTTTAAATCTTGAATTTAGGTTACAATCTTTCATGTTAAATCAATTAAGTATGTCTTGAGCATACTTGTATTTATTAATGAAAATTCATTTCTTATAATGTGAATCTCAATATCAGGGGAAAAATTAAATAATCTCAAGTCAATCATCTAAAAAAAATTCATTATCTAAGCTTTAAAATTATGAATTTTCATAGTAAAACTCTCTATGATGATTAATTATACCATAATAAAGAGTTTACCATATAATTTCTTAGTGTAGACTATAGGGTCAGAGGGAATCCATGTATATCTATATTTTAGTAAGAACATATTTATCTTTTCATACTAAGGTCATGAATCCTGTTTCAAACTATACATAGACTTTTTAAATATACAAACACTACTAGATTTCTTCCTATAAGTCTCCATGAAAGAAGGCATTTTAGAATTCCTATGTTGTAGATAGAATAAAATACAAGTCTAATGTAATTAATACTATAAAGTAGATAAAATATTTCATGGTAGTCAACATGTTCAACTTGTGAAAAATGATTTCTTACTATTCAGCCTTTATATATGTCAATAGAACCATATGTCACATACTTATTATGGAAACCAAATTTTAACTTGATTATTTTATTAATTTTACAATTAGAAACAAGTCCCAAGTTTTATTTTTATTTATAGAACAAATTTATTCTCCCATAGATACCTACTAATCAAGATGTTTACAAGCTTTATGATAAGTCTCTAGATCATGTGTCACTATCAATTATGGCAAATGTGAAACACTATATGGATGTTTTGATCTTGTCATGTTTGGATATCTTGGATCATATACCAATGTGTTAGCCTTGTGGAAAAATATACAAACCTATTTTGGTATAGGTTTTTTTTTTGTAGAGGTGTATTCGGAATGTCTTATAATGTTGGTGGTAGAGGTGCTTGTTTTTCCCCTTTTGCTCATCATTTAAACTATAGTAGTAAATTTTAAAACAATAGTCATATAAGCTATATTATTCTTCATAATATAACTTAAAATTTGTGTCCAACTCAAGAAATGGTAATGGAGGAGGAGAGTAAAAGATGTTAGCATGAAATCCTAGAATTTTTCATCAAATAACACATTCTATCAGTAAATCACATTATTGGTACTCATAAGTAAAATAAAATATGCCTTCACATCTTCATAATAAGCGATAAAGATATAAGGACAACCCTTATTTTCCACTAATTTTCAATTTTCATATGGGATGTGTGCCCATGCATTACATTCAAATACTTAAAAATAAAAAAAACATGTGGCTTGACACCATATCATTTTTCTATAAGAGTTATATATTTCACTATAGAGTGGGTAGTGTGATTTTATATTTAAGTTGTAGACTAAATTACCTTGTCCCAAAATTATGGAGGCATGTCTCTTGAATGCAACATGAAAATGGTAATTTAATTTAGTCTATTATTTTTTTTATCAACTACACCATTTTACCAAGAAGTTTAGGGTATAATATGTTGAGGTTGAATGCATGCTTGTTCATAAAAGCTAATTATATGATTATTGAAAAAATATCCTCGATTATCTATTCTAAGACAATGAATGTTTCTCTCTGATATGCCTTCAACAACAACCTTGAAAATTTTAAATTATTCAAATAATTTTCTTTTATTTTTAAAAAACCACACCCAAGTTCTATGATAGTAATTGTCAGTGAATGTAAACACACACACACACACACACACACACACACACGCACACACGCACACACACGCACACACACACACACACACACACACACACACACACACACACACACACACACACACACACACACACACACACACACACACACACACACACACACACACACACACACACACACACACACACACACACACACACACACACTTTCTTTTTCTAATAAGAGACATTAGGAAAGGATATAATATCACTTTGAACTAACTATACATTATAATTTTCCCTCATCGATTTTAATTTGGGAAATGTATCATGTGTTTTTATCCAAGTGCACAACTTGTAAAAATGTTATTTGAAAGAAACTTGTTTAAATAAAATAACCATGTGACGTTTATTAAGGTCTTGCAATGAGAGATATTTGAGGTGATAAAATTTCTCTTACTAAAACTTAATCAAATCATTATCGTGTGAAATTAAAATTTATGAAGGTTGATTCAAAACAAAATTTTAAAATCTATACAATCATGTTTGATGATCAACCTTTCCAATGGTCAAAATAATGGTGTGGTATTTGATAATTTTTATGACAACATTGGTAGGTAAAAATTAAATTTTTATGCCTTCACTAGAATGTGTGATATATTATATGGATATGAAGTTTCTCGACTAATCTAAAACATGGATAATTTTTTTAATATGCCTTTATCCATCTAAACAATCCCTTAACAATTAATAAGTAGATTACTAGAGATTCCCACAAAAATTTTAGTTTTATTGCATTGGTCAATATTTTAGGATAATGTGCCATATGGTGGGAGTATCCTAGATACATAATCCATTTAGATTGATATGATTTTTTGTATCAATGTGTTTCTCTTGTCTTAAGAGAGACACACTACAAATTTTTAATTTGTGCTTATAAGAATGTTATTTTCTTGAAACATTTGATGTTCAGTATGGCCTCATTTCTTATACCAATTACAACATTCCTAGTAGATGTTGGTAATTAATTTCAAATTTCATTTGTTTTAAATTGGGTAAAGATTATTCTAAATCAATAGATTACCGTTATGATTGGGATTTTATTTCTCATTTTTCTTGGTAAGGATCTTATCTTTTCTAGAGATGAGTTCAGACATTATACTTATATCATTGATAACTAATTATTTTTCTTTACTGATTTCATGTCAAATTTATCAAGTAAAAATTATTATGTCATATTCTCTCTAATTTTTCTCACAAAACTTGTCAAATGTCAGTTCCACATTACATCATTCCCTTGACTCCTTATATGTGTAGTAGTTTGACACAAAACATGAGTAAGGATGACCCAATTTAGATAAAATAGTCATAATGAGATTTTCATTAGTCTTGGTTTAATGAGTCTTAACAAGTAGAAGATTCGAACCCTTGACTTGGGTGATGAAGTCTTAAATGTAAGGATAATTGTGTGGAATAATATTTTTTAAATAGTTTTCCAATTGGCATACCCTCATCTTACTGTTATTTCAAAAAATTGCCTTTAACATAGACCAAACTTTAGAATTTTACATGATGTCATGGAAATTAAACTTCAATTAAATGGATACTGACTGACCAAGGAAGCCTCCAGCTTCATCAAAACATTTTTTCAATTTTTCATATTTGATTAGTTCTAAAGGTTCATCTTCTTAATTAATTTTAATGCAGTAGATGCCCATCCTAATTAATACATAAATAATGCATCCTTTAAAACTAAATTAGTTTTTAACCTTATAGGGTTATATTTTTTCCACCATTGCTTAGAAAAAACATGAGAGGAAACTGAAAAAAAAGAATTATACAAAAAAATATTTAAAAAAACATGTTAAAATGGTTGTCTCATCGAGAAAAACCCAATGGTGTAATCAGCCTATGGTAAAAGTTTTTTTTTGAAAAAGTGTTCCTAGGGCAAATCAAAATGATCTTCATGATGGTAAAATCAAAATGTTTTACTTTCCCTATGATCCAGAGAAATAAATATACCCTTTATTTATTCAAATGAAAACATTGGTATGTGACCTCACATGGATTTAAAAAATTATAATAAATATTATTCTACTAAAAATCAGCCTCTGATTTCCCATTTCACTATTTTTTCCTGAAAAATAAAACTCCAAATAAGGATACTAAAAATGAATATTGCTAGGAAATATTGTAATTGAAGTTGAATAGAGAATATTGATGTAGTGTAGACTTATCAAATGTAACTAGAATTATTTTTTATAAATACTAGGTTGGGGTGTGTTAGACATGTAGGCCCTCCTATATATGAATCCATAGTTGTAAATGGTTAACAAGATTGAAGGACAATGACTATGATGGTTTCCATTATCCTTTATTCATATTATCATATATCTATGATATGTAAATAGTAAGTT
>JARHVA010008462.1:0-15000 GCA_037957365.1 Torreya grandis
ATCATTACCTCTACATTGATTTATATATTGTGGATCCTAACTAATTTATGCCCAACATGTTTTTATTGGTATCTAAGTGTGAAAATGGAAAGATGATCCTTCGCCTTGTATGGCTTGAATGTGTCGACCACATTCTATTTGGCATAATAATGTTTCAAATCATGGTTCAAAGCCATATATTAAAATTTTATATCAATTTATTCATTTTCTCCTACAATTGAGTATCTTAGATGGAATTGAGATGTGACATGAGGAAGCCATTGAAATTATTGTCTAAAAATGTCTTGTTCTATGCAAAACCTATAATTGCATGTTTTCAAGAGAGCTTATAATTCATAGTTTTTAATCAATTATTTGCAAGAAAACTAATTATAAAGGAAATGAAATTTTGAATTATATTTAGTTGTGTTACATTCAAGAATTGAATGTATTAATTCATCAATTCATGAAAATTAATTACAACAAAAAACCTTCACTCTTTTCTTTCTTTAGTATTTTCATTTGAATTTCATAATACTAAATTTCACAAATATTCACTTCCATGTGGATTATTGTACATTCTCCTAGTTTCTTAATCATATATATGTGATAGATGTTTACTTCTTTGTCCTTCGGGGTCTCTATTGTGATGTTTAGTTATATACTTATATAGATCTGAAGGACACATATGCATATCCCTAAAATGTTCACAACTAATGTATAACTTGATATACTTTTCTCTTTTCACTTTGGATGATTGGGATAATGACACATATATGGCTCTCACTACTCCACTTACTTGGGATTGTCCATACAAATGTCAATTTTGACCATTGTCACCAGGCAAATAGGATGACAACATGTGGATATCTATCAAAACTCCAGTCTCCTAAGATTTAATTAATAAAGGTTCATGATGTTATTATCAAATTACCAAGATGATATGTAGAAGGATTTTATTCCCATGCTTACCTAAAATTGTCATATGAAGGTCCCTATTGATGTCATATATGGAGACTTTCATTACTTACTTGGACTCTAAGGTTTGGGAATTGATCTCCATGTGATAAGAATAATTACACTCTATTTAGGCTTTGGAAATGCTTGAGAATGAAATGTTCTATTTAAAACACAACATAGATAAAAACCTTATTAAAGATAATACACATCATTGAGGTTAGTTGTTAGATCATAAATCAAACTTGTACATCGGCAATAAGTTAAATAATATTGAAGGTGAAAAGTAAAACATGTATTATGGATTAAAGACAACTTCAGTTTGTTTATAACTTTGAAACATAATGCAAATTTGGAATAAATCCTATTAATCAAGTCAAACAAATAATATAGCTAAAGAGAGGTAAATAAATTCCTTTTACTGTTAAATAAATTCTTTAAATTTTCACTTTTCAAACCTATGTCATAGACTTCTAGTTTAGAGGACCATGAATAAAGATTTTTTAATTATTAGTGGCTTCCTATCTTAATTTTAAAAAATGTGTGTGTGTGTGTGTGTGTGTGTGTGTGTGTGTGTGTGTGTGTGTGTGTGTGTGTGTGTGTGTGTGATATGTAACAAAAAATAGTGACCCCAATGGAAAAAATAATCTTAATATTTTGATAATCCATAATCCTAATGTTGTAGTATATCAAAAAACTCAACCCTTCTTAGCAAATAATAAACAAACTAGAAATCGAAAAATACTCCTAATTCCTAATGCAACATACTAGCCCTTTACATTCCTTGGATTTGAGTGTGTGATTATATGAAATTAAATTGTCCCTTATTTATGATAGCTCTAAAAAAGTCCTAGATTAACATTGTATCTTCCATTTTGATCTTAGATTTTTCCACTAAATATTAAGGGATGTATGTGCATTTATCTACTACTAGCCAAGTGTCCATATCCTTGAAAGAGATACCTATGATTCCAATTAAAATTTTTCTCTCTTTCCATTGATTCATCCATAGCCTTGGTATAGATTACTTTAAACTCTTTTTTATATTATTTTGTATCTCTCCTTGTGTGTGTGTGTGTGGGGGCACGCACACGTGCGTGTGTGCACATGTGCATGCACATGCATACACACACACATGTGTGTGTTTGTGTTTATAAACATATATAGAAGAAGAGTTGGGAATCACCATTGGTTAGGTGTATGTAGAATAAAACTTATTTTAATCAATATATACCTATTAGTGTGTATTCATTTCTATGTTTAATATTTTTTATCTAATTTTTATCACATAATAATTTCATTAATATTTGTTAATAAAAATTAATTTTAAAATTTTCAGTATTATATTAGAGTAGATCCTAGAGGTCTAATAAACTCATTTAATTAAAAAAGAACTTCATTCAGTCATAACACATAACTAAACACTAGAATCTCTAGTACTATCAGAATAAATCCTTATGAAAAATAATTTTGCATGATTTTACATTTCCCCTTATTTTTGATAGTTTTATTTTAATATCAATGTAGTAAATTTGATGGATCTATTCTACAACTTTAAAAATTTAATCTAAGAAGCATAACAACTGATTTATGAAAAGTAAATGCAAGAAGTTAGATAGAATATTCCTATAAATCATGAAATTTAACATACAAATCAAGAAATATATTTTATAAATAATAAACCTACTCTAATCTTAAATCTACATTTCCAATTATATATCATTTTGAGGCATCTCTAATTGGAGCAACCATAAAATAATATTTTTAAAAACTATCCATTGACTGGAAAAGTGAGGGTCATTTACCTTGGAGGTATATAAACTAGAAGGTATTATTACCTAGGATATCTAATCTTTTATATGTTTCAATCCAAAAAGGAGTGAACTTATCATCCTATATTTTTTTCTCATGTGTTTTTATCCCATAGAAAAACTAGGTCCAAAATTATATAAAAATACAATTTAATTTGGTATCTTTTGTTAAACCATATTTTCATAATATAATAATATTTATTGAATATGTTTAGTTCTTAAATTCATGCATTCTCCATCTCCAATATGCCAATTAGTATAGATTTTATTATTTGATGTTCCCCCATGAATTTTTACATGAGCTGGTTCATTGGTATTTTAAGTGTAATGAGGAATATTGGCTATTACCCATACTAATCCATAAAGAGTAATTAGCCCCTTTGCAATAAATAATATTTTATTTAAAATGGATTTTAGTAATATGTTAGTTTTCAAAATTTATTAAAATAAAACTAACTTTTAATTAGAATGGAAATTGTCTGCAATAATTCTAATTAAGTATTTTGTAAACTCATATAAGTCTATTGTTAAATTAAAAAAATTACATGGATATCTTATCTCTTTCAATAATCTCTTAATTAATTTCAAGTAATTAAATTCTTAGATATCAATTAATAATTGAAAACTATTATACTAATGGAATATTGAAAGAAGTTAAAATAAATAGGTACAAGAGATTGCTTATGGGGTTCACCAATTGGCTATGTCCTTGGGTTCATTTGAACCATTCCATTATAAACAAGATGTAAATATAGTATTAAAAACATACATCCTTGAATGGTTTAAGTAAACTTGTAGCTCTATGTGAGTTGAAGAGATCATCTATAGCACGTAAAATGTTCTCCTCTTCAACTAAATAATATCTACAAATGCTTATGATTCTCCTGAATGGGCTAATAATTATGTCAACAAAAGAAAAAATACTATCAAAGGATTGATAATATCCTTGGATTCTATAGTTATCTCTCTAATTAATACAGATAGAAAAGATTCTGTAATAGGCAAAATGGCCTCAATCGGGCTATTCCAAAATTTTGCCTCTATAAAAATAAACATGATTAATCCTCTTAATTTAATAGCCTATACTCTTCAACATAATAGACTTTACCTGCTTGGCATGTCCCTAGTTCAAATCCCATTACACTATTTTGTCAAGAGACATGCAACTTGAATATTATTTATTTTATTCTCTATGTCTAGAGTATTAATAATACTCAATATAAAATAAAATAAAGTTGTTTATGTCCAACATTGGCTAACAACCTTTATTTCTTCCTAAAATACAGTTAAACTCTGAATAGGTTGCATGCAAAACAAGAAGGAATAAAATTTATTGTATTAAATGTGATTGATGCTATGTTTTAATTAATAAATCCTTCCCCAATAATAACATGGTCCATGTTACCATGATCTTCAACTAAAACTACCAACCAGGCTAAAGGTAAGTAGATGATCTACGTGGCAAATGGGTAAAGGGTGACATGCATGTTAAGAGGGAGTCTAATGACAAACAAAGGAAATATTAAATTGGACTTAGTTCAAAAACATATCCTATGTCCATGCAATATATTTCACCAACCACTTAAAGTGGGAATAAAGTATGTATGTTATAAAGGTTACCAATTTAAGGATGAGGATAAAGTTATTTTTAAAATAATATCCCATGGTAAACAAAAACCACTAATAACCATCCACGTGGGAGTGGGGTTGATTATAATTTAGGACTTAATTTAAGTTTATCCAATGGTTTTATAAAACCATAAAATAGGATATCAATAATATTTTGATAAATTATGATGGGAATAATTAAAATAATAATTTGGATATTAATAATAAAAGATTATCCCCATATAAATATTGTGGATATGAGGAAAGGAACATCTTCATGGAATTAGTATAATTATATGGTAAAGTTTATGATGGGGTAATGTGGGTAAAGGTTAGTTTGGTCCCACATTTGACATAAAACACCCATTATCAATAAAATAATTCCAATATGAAAAGTAAATGTATAAACTCTTTATTTTTTTTCCACGTGCCGATTTCCCATTATAAAACTTGTCTTTTTCTACATTTTCTTTTCTAACCATATGATGAATTAACATTCTTCAGATCAAACCTCCTTAATAATAGAATTTTAGTCCCCAAAAGTTCAAGTCACCCATTGAATCTATAAAAGCTTCACTCTACAAAAGATCACTACAAAATATCATGGTAACAATTCAATAATCAAATTGAATCCCTAAAATTCTAGTAAAAAAATATGTATCCAATACCAAATTATGGATAGAACTAAAAATCTTGTATAAATGTCACATCTCCCAAAATAGTGCATCTATCTACATATAGTGATGTCAAATTTCAAAATAAAGTTTTTTAAAAACCTTAAATGTGAGAAAACAATCCAGGTATGATAAACATGTCCCTTGGATTTTCTATACAAGTTAATCCTATAAATAAAATTTCAAAGATTAAAATAATTTGGTCATATCCCCAAGTTTTAAACATGAGTTAATTCCTTTTCCAATTCATCACAAAATCAAAAACTTATCAAGGATAAAAATATACAAATTAACAAAACCACAAATATGAGAAAATATTCCAAGGATGTTAAACATATCACTCAGATTTTTTCACACCAAGTAGCTCCAAAAATATGTTCAAAACTAGAATATATTCCTTTTAATTTCAATAGAATATAAAAACATAGTTTGAACATTTTCACGCTAATAAACTATCACAGCTATACAAACAGGAAACTAAATAATTTCTTACCAACCCACTTTATCACATTTTCTTATTTTAGTGGTTTAATGCCCTGAATGAATACATTTGTAGCTACATGGGTCATATCTGAAACTATTATATTTGAAACAAATTTTGTTTACTTATAGATGCATCATTCGTCATGGATATCTTCCTGCAATACTTAGGATGTAGTTGTTGATACAATACCCAACATTTATCATTTTGGTGACCACTTAGATTACAATGAGTACAATGATTATTACCTATTTATTTAAATTTAGAAAATAGAAACACCCTAAGAATTGGTTTTTTTTTCCAACATAAGGCAACATAGTGATTATTCAATCCACAAAAATTGCATCGACATTTAGACCAAAAATCCTATGATAATATGTCTTTATTTTCATAGTTCAAATATACATTGGAATATTTACCATGTTTTTAGGACTAGTGCAAGTATGAGAAGGTTGAATTATTATTCCTTTTCTCAAATCATGTCTACAAACAACACCATATTTTTGTGGGGATGGACTTCTTTTTCTTTGCATGCTATCACTCCATAGGACTAGTGACTTGAACACTTTGTTATTGGAAGCTTGTCTTCCTTCAGTTATTTTGGAATTTTCTCTAGCTTCTATTTTCACACTAATATATCTCAAACCTACAAAATTAGGTCTATTCTCTACCTAAATGGGGTTAGTAGTGCCTTGGCCATGTTTTCCAAAGCCTTTTCCCTTAAATCCTATTTTAACAAGTAATTTTGAACCTATTACTTTTGTATACTATTCAAATTTATCAAAATCATTATTAATAAATTCATCACGGGAAGGAAAATTAACTTGTGACTCATATTTACTTATAGTTCATTCATCTACCATGGTTTTTGAATATGAGGTGGAAGGCAAATCCTTCACTTGTTCAACATTATGTAGTCTTATGAAGAGCTCATCCGTGGATTGCAACTCAGTTTTCAACCTTTCAACTTCCTCTTCCAAAGATTAAAATTTTGATCTCAAGAGAGAGTTCTTTTCTTAAATATGTTTATTATATGATTCAATCTTATCAAAATTTTGTTGTTTTGAAAACATGCCCATAGTTCACTTATTCCTATATTTAACGCAGAACTGAATCAACTACAATAATTGTCAAACAATAAATTATTAACCATACGTAAAGCACACTATTAAATCTCATTGATCAACTGCTCTGATATCAAACTAATCCATACATAGTAATTATCCCCTACTAATAAATATTTTTTCATTTAAAAATTATTTTAATAATATTTCAATTTCAAAAATTTATTAAAATAAAATTGAATTTTATTGGGAATGAAAATTATGTACAATAATTCTAGTTACGAGTATTCTACAAACTCATATAAATATATTTTTTAATTAAAAACATTGCATAGATATTTTATCTCTTTCAATGATCTCTTAATTAATTTCTAGTAATTAAATTCCTAAATATCAATGAATAATTTAAAATTGATATATTGATGGAATATTGAAAAAATTTAAATAAATAGAGACAAGATATTATTTATAGGGTTCACTAATTGACTACATCCTTAGATTCATTGGAATCATTCCAATATAAACGAGATGTAAATACAACATTTAAAACTTACATCCCTTAACGGTTTAAGGAAACTTGTAACTTTGTGTGAAACAAATAACTCATTTGCATCACATAAAATGTTCTTATCTTCAACCAAAAAATACATGTAAATGCTTATAATTATCCTCAATGGGCTAATAATTCTCTCAACATAAGGAAAAATACTCTCAAAAGATTAATAATATCCTTGGATTTTACAAATATCTCTCTGATTAGTATAGATAAAAAAAAGTTTATGTAATAGGCAAAATGGCCTCAATCAGGCTATTCAAAAATTCTACTTATAAAAAAATAAACAAAATCAATCCTCTAAATTTAATAACCTATGCTCTCAATCATGATAGGATTTACCTACCCATCATGTCCCTAGTTCAAATCCTATTAAACTCATTCTTTATCAAAATATATGCAACCTGAATAATTTTTATTCTATTCTTTGTGTCTAGAATAATAATAATCCCCAATATAAAATAAAATAAAGTTTTTTATAACCAAATTTGGCTAACAACCTCTATTTCTACTTGTAGTATGGTTAAATTTTGAATAAGATGCATACAAAATAAGAAGGAATAAAATCCCACATATTAAGGGTGGTTGACACCATGTTTTAAATAACAAAGGCTTCCCTAATAATAACATGTTCCATGTTACAATGATATTCAACCAAAAACACCAACTATGCTAAAGGTAAGTGGATATCCACATGGAAAAATGGGAAAGGGTGACATGCATGTTAGGAAGGATTTTAACAACAAATAAATGAAATATTAAATTGGCATTAGCTCAAAAACATATCCCATTTCCATGAAATGTAATGTATTGACCACTTAAAGTGGGTATCCACATGGGGAGGAGGGGGGCGGGTGCTAGGGGGGGCTCGGGGCAGTGGAATGTGTGTGAGGAGCATGTATGTTATAAAGGTTGCCAATTTAAAGATGAGTATAAAATGTTTTTAAAAATAATATCCCATGGTAAATAAAATCCATGAATAACCATCCACATGGGAGTGGGGTTGATTAAAATTTGGTGCTTAATTTATGTTCATCCAATTCTTTAATAAAAACCATAAAATAGGATATCAATAATATTTTGAAAAATTATTATGGGAATAATTAAAACCATAATTTGGATATTATTAATAAAATATTATCTTGATAGAAATATCATGGATATGAGGAAAGCAATATCTTCATGGCATTAGTAGAATTTTATGGAAAGGTTTATGATGGGGTAATGTAGGTAAAGGTTAGTTTGGTCCCACATTTGACACATAACACCCATTATCAATAAAATAATTCTAATATAAAAAGTAAATGTATAAACTTTTTAGTTTTTGCCGCATGTCGATTTCTCATTATGACACTTGTCTTTTCCACATTTTTCTATTTTAACCAGATGATGAGTGAACATCCTCCAAATCACATACACTAGTAGAAAACATGAAGCCTTAAGGGCTTTTTTATGCCTTTTTATATCTACCCACAATGCATATTTAAATAGGATATGCCTCTTAGTTTGTATTGTGTTTATTTATTAATGGCATCCATCATATTTTTTTTGGTGGACTCGATGAATCAATTTCCTTGTGGATAATAATTCGAGTGAAACTTGATTGTGATTTGATTATCTCAATGCCATTATATAGATTTAGTGGATTGAAAAGATAGATCATTATCACAAACTAAGGAAATGGGAGTGCCAAACCTAGTCAAAATAGTCTCTTCTTGTAACATAAGTCCATCAATTTCTCTAGAATTATTTATAGCTAAAACTTATGTCCACCCAGCACAATATTCAGTAGATGTTAGGATAAAATTTTTCCCTAATCAATATTTTAGGTTTATTATCTAAAAAACATCAAATTAACATTGAGAAAATAAATGTCCTATGACTAGATAAAATGTTATTGCAAGATTCACTTAAAGTTTCATAAATACCTAATATTCATGATAGGTCATAACTATCATAGAACTGTTGATGATGTCATGGTGATGTCATATAACTGTCCTGGTAAGTGGATGAAGTGTTTTGATAGTATAAGTGGCAACGACAAAGTGTATGATGTGATTTTCTTAGTATGCTTGAAGGTGGCTTGGTTGATCTTAAATTTTGATATGAATAGAGATGTTCAAGGGTGTGTATTAGGTTTTAATAATGTGAAATAAATATTATAAGATGTTTTATATGATTTAAGTGCTTGTTTACATGAGTGGTTTTCATCTGGTTGATCACTATCTTTATTTAGTCACTTTGGGTCTACTGAAAAAAACTTGAGTATGTATTTTGCTGACATCACCATTGACACATGTGGATGAGTCAGGGCGAGTTGGTCATATCGTTGTGATCAAATTTATCTCTAGTTTTTATGTGTTCAATTTAAGGTCATGTGATAACGTGAAATAAAATATATGCGAGTGAAAAGTTGGGATCTTAGGTAGTTTGACAATGTTTTCCCATATTTAGCAAAATTTACATGAGGCAAGAAAGAGTCAAGTAAACATTTAGATGGTGGTATATGTTGCATGTGTGGATGTTTTAGGAGAAGGTGATATTATGGGTTTGTATATGTTTGTGCCTAGTTTACTTATGGTAAATTTTAGGTCAAATGTGAAGCATGACAAAAGATATACATGTTCAAAGTTGGCCTCCTAGATATGTTTTTGACATAGTTGTCTTTATGGCATAAAAATATTAGTGAGAATTTTAATGTCATTATATCTCAAAAATGTGGGGGTTCTATGAATATATTGAGACATGGTTATAATGTATTATGTGAGGAGACCATATGGCCCAAGTTTTAGAACATGCATGTGAGTAAAGCAAAAGATATAAATGTACAATGTTGTCCTTCTAAACACATACCAATGGTCCCCATGCATAGTCATTTATGAACAATGTTAAAGATCGGGACTAAATGGAGTTATAATGGATCATGGATGATCATATAGAAAATATATATGGCTTATATCAAGATAAAGAGGTCAAAATGTTGATTGGTTAATGGTGTTAAAGATCAAGCTTCTTATAAGATCCAATAATCTGTAGGTGATCGCATAGTTTTTATCTAATGGTGCATATTGAGTGAGATGGTAAGAAGTGCATGATATTTAAAATTCTAAGTGATTAGATGAAATGAAAAATTGCAAAGTGTCATGGTCATGGGTGGTCTGAATGAGATAGAATGGTGAGTGTTATAAGGTAAAGACTTGACTAATCTACAAAGATCGATGGTGCACATTAAGTCAATATTACAAGAGTGCATGAGATGAGGTCAACTTGTTCATGGTTTGATTTTTGACATTGGTGCACTATGTGTTAAAGGTAGGGATTAGTACAATAATATAAATGGTGTGTGTTTAATATGATAAGTGAGGACTTGAGATGATAGCATGGTGTTCAAGGTTTAATTATGATCCTTGGCATTTGAATATTTAAATTCTATGAAGGATAGACCAGTGTCTAGTGTTTGATTCATATCTTTATATCCATAATGAATTTAATCATGAAATTAAAATAATTTTTTTAGAGGAATCTAATTTTCGTATATAAATATATATTTAAATATCTAAAAGAGTGTACATTCAAAGATATTGAGGTACAAAGTTGACTGTGTGTTCAACTATGTTCTACAAGTGACCTGAGAAGGATATTTGATCTTGTATTGATGTTTTTTATATATCATTATGAGTTATCTATTGGGTAATGTTTTAGAATCTATGAATATTATAGTTTTTCATTATTAAGGTTTAACCAATCATATGTAGTATAAAAAAATGTTTAGAAGTTGATTATGTATTCATTCATGGTGGTTATGCATACAAAATGATGTTTAAGTAAAGTATGCTTAAGAAAAATGGTATGGTAATGATTTTTGGCACTTAAGGAGGACCTATATATCATGTGACATGGGCAATTGAGTTGGAAAGTATTCTTATGTTTTTATTTTTCTTGGATAAATGTCAAACAATTGAATGGGTATCCATAGGACCTAAAGGTGACTTAGGCCTATTTGAAAGAGAGTTGTGCTTAAGTGTGAACCATGTAAGATGCCTTAAGGATGAAGGAATGTATTATGGCTTGAAATTAAATATTTTGAATTGATAATCATGATATATATATAAATGGTAAAATGAAATGTGTTGGTTTCTAGTGATGCCAGAGAGACTTATGAGTAGGTGCTTGAAGTGAAGGCTTACGCGAATATGGAGCCAAGTAAAGGAGATAACATTTGAAAGAGAAGATATAGGTCAGTGAATACAAGTATAGAGAGAACATGATTAGACATTATTGTATGATCAAGGTGATGAATGTGATCACATAGGTCATTCAACATAAAAATCCTAGAAGAGGCCTAATGAGTGAGTATGCTCAAGAGGATATTTTAGAGAGTGTGTATGGTAAGTGAAGGAAAAGTGAAGGACGTGTCTATCCAATGGATGGATTTAAGGATAGAGTAGGTTGATGACTATGTGTATGACTTATGGGTCATATTTCTAATGTCAAAATAGTTATTTTGTAGAATGAGTATGAGTGAAGTGTAGGGTGATCCAAAAGGTGGCATTGGATGTATTGAGAAAATGTATGATGCATTGAAGGAGGATTGTTATCAGATGTTAATCATCAAGTGTTAAATACATAAATTCTAAGGTGGATATTTTCAATGTAGGGTCTAAAGACTTGATCTTCCTTAGGGGTAGTTTCTCTTTGTGAAATAGGTGTTTCACTAAAGGCCTCTCGTCAGGAAGACTTCATCATCTTAGGGTCTGGTGCTCCTTATGGAAATTTTGTTTCACTTAATCCTAATCAAAATTAGTTAAATAGTCATTGGTTTGTAATACCTTATAGGAAAATTAGTTCAATTATTTGCAAGATTGAGAGTGGGTTTTATTCCCAAAGATGGTTTCCCCACATAGATGATGTGTTGATATGTTGTATTCTCTTGTTCATGCTTTGGATGAATGTGCTTTCATGTTTATGTTTCTAGATAAGTTGGTGTATGATGAAATGGTTTTGAAATTGAATGTGCATTATTGTATACTAATTCACCCCTCCCCTCTCAATAACTACTTATAATAATTGGTATCAGAGCTAGTTGTTTGGAAGAATATTAATAGATTAAAGGAGATCCAAAGTTGGTGCAAAGATGGATAAATAATTAAAGAAAGAGAATCAATAGTGTAAGGTTGTGATCAAGGAAATTTAAGAATAGATTTGTACTTTGTATAAAGATCCAGAAGAGGATGATATTGTTATCAATAATCTCAAGGTTTAGCTATTAGATGCCAAGACAAGTTTGTGTTTAAAAGAAAAGGACATCACATTTGATAAAGAAGCTTGCCATAATAATAGAGACAATGAAAATAAGGAACAAAAATTAGATTTAGAAGCTCAGATCATGAGTGAACTAGGTAAACTAAAAGAGAATAATAAAAGGAATCAGAAAATGAGGAATATGATCAAAGGTCTTGAAGAATAAGTTAGTTTTCTTGAGGGATTTTTGTTAGACATATCCAAGAAAGAAGAAAAGAAGTATCAAGAATAGATCAAGTATATTGAAGGCAAAGCTTATAGATTGAAAGACATGACCAACAAGGACAAAGAGGATAACGAGAAGATAAATATTCTTGAGGAATAGTTAAGGACTACAAATGCAAATCCAAAAGTAAAAGAAGATGAGTGAAATTAGATGAAGGTTGAAATAAATTAATTAAAAATTGAGCATGAACTTGTTATAGTCAAGTTGGATAAGCTTGAAGAAAAGCACGAAAAGACTAAGTATGTCAAGGAGAGTGAAAACTTTAAAAGAAATACAATAAGGTCTATTAGACAACCAAATGCTTCAAGGTATGTTAGTTTATTTCATGATCATTGTTATACATGTATAAAGTATGGTCATAGAGCTAAGCACTATAGATGGAAGTTAGTAAATAATTAGACCTCATGGAGCCTTCGAAAAAGAAGCAATTTGTCTTGGAGAAATCATAACTCAAACCAATCAAGAGGTATGTTGAATTATATTTTTTGATGCAATTGTAACACGTAAGACATATTGCCAAATTATGCAACAATAGTTTGAAGATGTAGTCAAGTTTTGATAAGAAGAAAGATGCTATTAAAAGTCACTCAATGATATTAAGACCAAATACTATGAAGGATATTCGTGATAAAGGTGGAATGCCTGCTACAACAAATAAGGAATCATATATGAAAAAGATAGAAAATTCATCTTCTATCGAGATAGAAAAGAAAGATCACAATCATTATCAAGTAAAAGGTATGAGTGATCTTGCTTGTTTCAAATGTCATAAATTTTGTCACATTACTAGGTATTTGTAAGAAAAGGTTTAATGAGTTCCCAAATAAAAATAACGTTTATAGAGATCCTAGTATGCAAGGAAGAGGTCATAAATGGTTATGGAAACCTACGCATGTTAGAAGATATCAGAATAAGACCAATGATGGTTTGTTTTCCATGATAGACATGAAGGAAAGTCAAGAGTTTCTCTTGACATCATTTATTGACAAATCTAAAGAAAAGCATTAAGTCAAAAATTCATTCCATGTCAAGAAGGACTACAATTTAGATGAGATTAAAGAGATACGGAACTCTCCAAAGTTTTGGGACTTTTAGTCTATCTTTATCAAAGGGGTGTCTCTCTCTAAGCTTCCAAGAGACAATTTACAAAAAGAGGAAGCATGATGGATGTTGGTTGGATCTTGATTGATGTCGCAAAATAAAGAAGGTCAAGAGAATATTTGTTGGCTTAGTGTGAAGGATTTTTGTTCATAGGCAGACCTATGTGTTAGGATATTCTTTGGTTAATCAGTTTGCTCTCAATTTTTTAAGAACTAGCCTAAAGGATGAAAGGAAATGACTTAAGGGTTTGATGTCTGGGTTCATAAGGATAATGAATCAATTTTGGTATTTGAATATAAGTGAATATAAAATGGATAATATGTAATGTTTTAATTAGTTGTTGACATGACTGTAATGCATTATTGGTCTATTTTTAGTGTTCTTTGTCATGAAATAATGTTGGTAGAATGCACAAGGATTACAAGTATGGTCTGAATAAATGTTTTCAAGTGGCCTAATGAGATGGATGAAAAGTCAAAAATATTTTGATTGTCAAAATGGTTTGTTGATATTATTATAGCTTTCTTTAAGTGGTTTTATGGTTTGAATGTTGAAGTCAAATTGAAGATTTTTAGTGCTCTTAGTTTTCACATTTCTGGCTTAAGGTAATGTAGGCCTAAAATGGGTAATAGGATGTATGGATTATAAAATATTTGAAAGATCAAATCTTAGTCTAAAAGTGTGCAATGGTTATCTCTAAGTGTACAAGAATTTTAGAGGTGGGCATTGACTAGGAGGTTAGTTGACTCTATTTAATTTGAGATTCTAAGGTAATGAACTCTGCTAAAAAGGTGGTTTGCCTTATGATTTAAGATGTAAGGCTTCTTAATAATTTGCAAGCACCAAATAGGTTATCAAATCAAGATTCATAGAGATTTGAAAGTTTGTGGTTTTCAACTTATTCATGATTTTGTCAAGATGGAGGCTTAATTCGTAAGTTAGTTTGTGAAGTATATTAAAGAAGATGAGCTAGTTTTTTAACATTGGTGTGTTTGAGGGGGAATATAAGAGTGCTATAGATATGAGGTTTTAGGTATTTAATATGTGTCTATTAAATTTTTTTGGCTCTACATGTTCTAGGTAGGGCTATAAGGAGTTTAGATAGGCCTAATATGAAGATTTGATGTTTTTTGCTCAGTATTTCCAGAAAAGAAAGGTATGCATGTTTCAAAGAGAGTTCTTAGGTTTTTGAATAGCATGTTTTATGTTTGGTGAATCGAATGAAGTTTTTTTGGTATTCCTTGT